>NAOQ01000369.1:23777-36796 GCA_002751075.1 Ichthyophonus hoferi
CTCTCTCTCTCTCTCTCTCTCTCTCTCTCTCTCTCTCTCTCTCTCTCTCTCTCTCTCTCTCTTTCTCTGTCTATCTATTTCCTTCAAACTCATTATCTGTATTTCAGACACAGTTCTTTTGTTTTTTTGTTTTCTTCCCCCTATATCTCTAATCCCCATAAATATCATTTGTCATTCCTTACATATCTCCTGTCTCCTTTGCATTTCCTTTCTCTTTTTATATATATATAAAGTGTTTTTTTAATTTAATTATCAACCCCCTACCCCTACTCTACTATGCTACTCTATTTACACCTATATATACATTATTCTTTCTTACGTGTATTCGTATGTTCATGTTTTTCTAAACAATGATCATCTGATGAAACCTCTTTATTACTATAGCGCAAGGAAATAATCTATTCAGAACACCGTGTAAGAAAACTTGTGGAGGATATACAAGAGAAAAGCGCAAAGCTCTATGAACTATATGAAGACAATGATGGGTATGTTATGTTGTGATTTATAGATATTGCTTTTTGGTTTTCTTTTCTTTGCTTTAAAGTGTTGTGGTTCTATATATTTGTATGCATTTATGTATGTGTATATGTATGTGTCTGTATATGTGCCTCCATATGTATGTATTTATGCATGTATATATGTGTTTCTATATGTGCATGTATATGCAATTATGAATGTGTATATGTATATGATATATCCAATTATGATATATCTTAATTGGGTTTATTATAAGTAAAACATTTAACCAAGGCTGAACATTGGCTTTTCTTCCTATTTTCTACATTCCTATTGGTATGATTGGGTAGATAGAGGAGTGTAAATATAGATGTAGGCTTATTTAAACGCTCTCTACAATAGCTTGCTTGTAGTTAAACAATTAAATGGGTTTATTTATACGCTTAAAACAGAACACGTACATAGTTATGTAATGTATATATATATATCTTTGTGGTAAGTGAGAAAATAGGGTAACGTATTGGTACTTAACAAATCAATTAATAGACCGTTTTATTTTTTACTATTATATTGATATTTATGCCATTTTATACATAATAAACACATAAAGGGTGCGTAAGATAATGGATTTTAATTGGCAAGATATATATATATATATATTACACCCTTGCTTTTAGCCTATTGTCATAATTACTTATATGCATATATGTATGTATATATCCTGTACACTATAGATCTCGTAAAGACATGTTAAAGGCTATTACCTGTGGCGATGACTTCACTGAATTCTATAACCGCATGGACTACTATAGTAGATACTTCAAAATGGTATGTGTATTGGAATGTGTGTTGGTATGTGGGTTGATATGTGTGTTGGTGTTGGTATGTGGGTTGGTATGTGTTGGTATGTAGGTTGGTATCTGGGCTAGTGTGTCTGCATGCTTGTATTGCACTTATATATATAAATGATGTTACGATGTTCTCGAGATAGATACCCACATATACATGTATCCAAACCTTCACATATGCATATATATACATATTCATACATATACACACAGAACCCCTACCAAATGGTAGAGTTACCAGATGTCACATACGACAATGAACCAGAAGGATATGCCAATGGCAAAGGTATAGCTACCTCTTTTATGATCCTATATATAGTATATGATAAATATTACTTCCAGTTGATTAGATGATTGTTATGTTATATATGCGTTTATATGTATCGATGCATGATTTGGGTATTTTTGTTGTAAGGATAAAGAGTGTTTTTTTTGGTTATATGTGTATACCAAGGAAATGAGCACGTAAAGATATAATAGATAGGGAGGGGTATGTGTAAATCCATATTTATCCTCATTTCATTAGTAGTTAAATTAATTAATTAGTTAAAGGCTTTTTTATGTGATGTCGTATGAAAATTTGAATTATGTGATATCTTGTCTTCCACTGTGAGATTATATATACAGTTTCAGTTTTATATTTTTTTGAACCCAATAGGCACACACATATATACTTATGTACTGATATTATTGGCCCCTACATAGTCTTGGTATCCTTTACTGATGAGGAAGGTTACGGAAGGTTCTTGGATCTTCAGGAATTAGTAAGTTGGCCTGCTAATTACTGTACATACACATTATGTTAGTTATATTTTAACATTCTTTACTCATTGGTTCATTATTGGATATCCAAGTATGCTTTCTATATTTAACTACTTATAACTTTTATATTATCGATTTAAAACCTATGTAGACTACGTCTTAGTGGCCAGTCAAATGGCGGTATAGATTAGTAATTCTTATGTGAAAGATAGGATACTCTTTAGGATAGCTTGATTGGCCATTATATTATCTTAACTGCATGCTACTAATTATGATGAGAGTATAATAATTAATATTCCTGGAAAATATTATTATTATATTAATGATCAGTTAGATGGATATAAGCAATAGTAATGTGTAATCTATTTATTTGACGAAAACGTTATCCAATCCATGATATGTTAATGTAGTAAGATAATCTAGCCAATCAAAACAGATGGGTTCTGTTTTGTTATGGTTTGTAATTTTGAATTTTCACTGGCGAAAATATTTAATTTAGTAGACTTGATCTAAAACAATTCTTGCTCAGTGAAATTATTCGGTATTATTGACTTTCAAGACATATATATTATTAAGATTTGTAAATGTGGTGCCGTTGGGTTTCCGTGACGTCATCTAGCTAAACCTTAATTATATAATATTAAAGTTACTTTTAACCAACTAAGAAAAAGGATAACGCAAAGATTATATGATGCATGGCCATTGGAGTAAGCTTTATTCAAGTCATGAATACTTACACGTATGCTTACCGAGATTGTAATTGAAAAGAATTTTATCCAATAACTTAGCGTAGTCTATTTTTATAATATGATATTAAAACATTTCTGCAGCACAACCAATACCAGAACTTGGGAGACATTGAAAAGTTATCTTATCTACAATACCTTAATACGTTTGATCGGTTTGAAAACATTCCAGCCCATAAGAAGACTCACCAGACATATAAGAGGTAAGTAACTAGAGTGTAGTTGGGTGATAGCATATGTATGGTTATATGTTCTTAGGTAGCTACTACCCAAATAACTCATTAATAAAGATTAATTGCCTATCTTTTATTGATTCAGCTCCAGATCACTTATATCTGATCTCTATAAATTGTCCCGTTACAGTATTTTATAATAGTATAACTATATGCAAGATAATACTTGTACATTAATATATTAACCTGTAGATTTGATAAATGTTTGGACATGGAAGAAGGAAAAGTATATAATATGAAAAGGAAATAATAGTATGCAAATACGCACATACCAGTATGCATTACTTGATTACTAGATGTACATACATACATTCTTGCGTTTATTTTTAATGAAACTAAGCATGGGTTGTGCAGTTACCTTGGTAACCTCCTGACTTATCTCAAAGATATATATACACGTGCTATGCCTCTCGAGGACCTGGAGGTAGGCCATTCCTCCTATCGTATACTGTATAGTTATACACACATTGTTTCTACCTCTTTTATTTTTGTAGTATAATCATTGTCACGTCGTCTCTATTAATAGACAATGAAATAGTTGTTGTTAGAATCTATTAGGGATGTGTTTTGAACTTCCCGTTGGCGTTGTTATTATTATTACTATTATTATTACTATTATTACTGTTACTTTTATTATTATTATTATTATTATTATTATTATTATTATTATTAATATTGCTAATATTATTCTTTGACGCATTCTTCCATTTCTTACTTTTTATCTTAATCATATAATACATTAGATAAATATTAACAACCTATACCAATTTCACGTTTGTTAAACTGTGTTATTTTGGAAGAAATGAGAGCATTATTTAGTGTCACTACTACCCCTTCGAGTTTATATTTTAATTCGCGGTGTAATATTTTTATTGCTTTTTTACCACCCACTTTGCCTGCTTTGTCTTACGACTATTTTCTCTCTGTATTATCTATTAAAGTCCTTTTCTATGTTATGGCTGATATTAAGTATAATAAACTCTTATGAGTATGTGTAGTTTTACCTTAGCAGCCTTCTATACATATGCACACATACACCCTAATTATGGTAACACTCCCATACCCGCTAATACAAATTTGGGTCGGGCCATAAAGTGATTCGGGACTATACATATTACTTATTAGCTTATATAAGACATTACAGATGATATTACACCATACATTCAATAGAATAATAACACAACTATTGGGGTATAAATATGATCCTATTATAAATTACACAAATAAGAATAAGACTATTATTAATTAACAAATATATCTTATTATTGACAATCATGTGATATGTATGATTGTATGTATGCATGTATGTTATGTATGTATACCTGTATAACTGAGAACTAAATCCATCTCTACTCCTTGCTGTCCTCTCCTTTGATATTATGATACAGATGGAACTAGTAAAGGCTGGTGATGTGTTTGAAAAAGAGTGGGAGGAAGGCACTTTACCTGGTTGGGAACACGCAGCAGAGGAGGATGATTCGCCCGCAAATATGTTTTGCATAGCATGTATGTCTGTCTTTATGTTATGTAATTATTCCCGTTGGTGACGACTATATTGATTAAAGAATATATTCGTAGGATGTTTTATTGTAATAGTGTATATATATTTACAATATCACAATAATGATTGCTAGCCTAAAAAAATTATTGGAGTAGTGAAGATACGTACAGATATAATTAATATTAAGGAGATATGGTTGGTTGGTTGTGTATGTGTACTACCAAGGGATTATATTTTGATTCTAGAAGGATGTCTTGTTTAATTACAGCCTTGTACATCGGTCAATAACATGTATATATGATATTTCATGCATGTACACATTCACTTATACACATACATAAAGGTCAACACCAGTTTGCCAAAGCTACCGTGTTCAAGGCACATTTGACGGGAAAAAAACATTTGAAAGCCATAGAACGTTTGAAAGCTTCGGGGGGAACAGAGAACTTAAACATCAGGTACTACCTATCTCTGATCATTCTGGTTTTGTTTTGGTAACATTATCATAGACAATGATATGTTGATTTATATGATAGTATATACCATAGTATGTATGTATGGTAATATATTACCTTGCTATTTAACTATATTATATATTTCTCTAAGATGCTAATCCGCTATACTATTATATTACAATACAATTACTGTGTTATATCTTAGACCAATCGTACTTGATGGTATGAAAATAAAGATAGGAGAAGATTGGATTACTGGCACTAAATTTAGAAAGTACAATCAATAATAATAATAAAAAGGGGATGAGAAGTATATATAAATTCATTTTACAAAGATAGATTAATATGATAATTATAGATTAACCATACAATCTGACTGATGATTGGTCCTTTTTATAGAGAAGAAAAGAAAAAGCACGATGACGTTGAGAGATCCAAGAAAATGGCAATTGCCAAAATGGTAGGAACTGTGCCTTGGTGAATAGGACCTGTCTACCTACATGCACTATACACACCAATAAGCTTTGCATACCTTAGATGTATTTTTCCTTTCTGGTAACTACACATATATCACAACCTATCCTAACCATTAATTGTCTTATGTACACGTTATTTCAATACCCAATTAGCTTGGGTGTTTAAAATCGCACCTGTGCCTGTAGTTGTTTAATCACCCGTTATTTTATTATGCATCAGTTAGTGTTGTTTGTCTTTCCATTCCTCTAACATGTTCTGATGTGATTGCATTCCTGATCTGATTGGTTATTCATTCAGCCAATTGTTTCATTTAGACTGGTTTTAAATCACCCAATAAGTTATCCTTACCAATGGAGACATGGCTATAAAAAATAATATATCTGCATTTGGACATTATTTCTTCTCGGTGTATATTATGGCTAAGCGAATAATTGGAACGTCTAAATTCATTATTATCTGGTTTATTTTTGAATCTTTTAAACCTGGCTTACGATAGGAATCTAGGGGACGAATCAAAGTATTCGGCTATTTTTTGCATATCCCTATCTCTATTGACTAATGGTCAGCGCTATGATGTAACAGGAGGTAGAGATAGCCTATCTAGCTGATCTTCTAGAAGAACAAAGGAAGCAAACCCACACCAATGTGGAACGTAAGCAAGCACGTACTACCACCGAGCTCGAGGTATAGTGATATATATACTCTGTGAGTGTCACAGTTTAGATGGATTATTCAGCGCAATGCTTTGTTGCTGTTAGAAAAAATCATTACACTGGTATACTATTACATTAATATCACACTAGACCATACTAGCGAATAAGATAATATTCAGAAAATTTTCAAGAGAGAGGACTAATTCGCATTTCTGTTTGTGTTTTTTTAACTTTATTTGCATTATGAGCGTATATAATATTCTATTACTCCATGTTTTCACACGGCCTGTAGGTTGCACTACTGGCGAGAAATTAATGAGCTTATATACGGGGCATTAGTACATAGATTAGGATTTATTCGATTTTTATTACATCTCATTGAATAATTTAGCGTTTTATTCAGGCCTCATTCACTAAGGGCTAAGTATTGCTAAAAAAATAATATATATGATAATAATGGGTTATCCGTCACGTCTTAATATGTACAATAACCTTTCTATCGTTTAGCGCTATGTATTTTATATTAATGCTTTTGAAGATAATAGATTTCATATTGTTTATTCTGAGTTAGTAGAAGTGAGAATACTTTGGCTGCATATATTTATATTCAGATTTACATTCATATTTAGGCTTTGGTTTGCATGTACGCGTAGTTTCTGTTGTATGTAGTAGAAAGAAAATGTGCATACGTGATGTTATCTTGCCAGAATATATGTTTCATACATATATATATTTATCTTATCATACGACACTGACAAAATAATATCTCACGTGGTCAATAGGACGATGATGTTGATGACGTCATCTTGGAGGAAGAAGATGATGATGATGATGAGAAGGCCCCCTATAACCCTAAGAACCTACCAATGGGATGGGACGGCAAGCCCATCCCTTATTGGCTTTACAAGGTGTGTGGTATGACATTAAGTAGAGAATGAGAATGAGCAAGATTGAAGTGTTTACATGTATATTGTATTGTAAGGTATTATATTTATGTTATATTATGCTATCTTTTATTATTTAATAATTATAAGTTGCGACCATCTATCTGGTCCGTTCAGAGTTAGACTGATGAATGATATTTGTCCTATGATGAGCTCTATGCTACAAAAACATAAGTGAAACAAGATATGAACAGAAATACTGGCATCAAAACAAGACAAAAAATATGAGTTGGTAGGCAAAGGCGGTGAGATGTAGCTATGACTGATGTCTTAAAATGACCATACAGTTACACGGACTCAACATCACCTATACCTGTGAGATCTGTGCGGGGGCACAGTATAAGGGTCCTAAGATGTTTCAGAAACATTTCCAAGTGGGTTTACGTTTACCATCTCGTTATCTTCTTTCTTTTTCTGTTTTAAAATTAATATTACTGTTATTTTTTTCCTTTTTGAAACTCTTTTCTTCCCATTTTACAGGTGAGGCTAGAGTTAAAAAAAAAATGTATGTTCTAGTTTACCTATTGTGTTGTGTCTATCTACCAGCTTGTCTATTAAAAGGTAGAATTTAACACATTTCATAAAGGGTATTGGAGTGTAAGTATTAGTGTGTTTTTTTAACGTCAACTGACATTGGACCAATCGGTATTCAGGAGGGCAAACACGCCTTTGGCATGAAGCAGCTAGGCATTCCCAACACCATCCACTTCCAGAACGTCACAAGCAAAGAGGATGCCATAGCTCGTATGTTTCTTTCTTTCTGGCTATATTTACCTTGTATTACTAAGTTTTTTAATTTTTTAATATCTTTAGCATATCTAACTTCTTATAGCCATGTGTTTTTCTTGTTTATATATATACATAGACAGAGAGAGACTGTGGACTATTAATCAAATAGTTATTGCTTAATAATATACAAAATTAGTAAGACCATGAACTTGAGATTATATCGTCTAACCCAAAAACATGTGCCATGTTATGCCAAATACCTCGTGATGTAATTGGTATCTAGTGCTAATGACTCTTAATTGATGTCGATTAGTATTATTCACCTTGATCTTATAAATATTAGCATGTAAAATGCTATACTTCAGATTTCATTGTATGTACTATAGTAAGAGATTAACCCCGTACACTTCATATAATCGTATGAAATTGATACATTGATAAAACAAATTGAACCCGGACGGGTTAGCTTAGAGGATAGATTCTGTAAATGCTGGGGATTAGATTGAATTGTTTTGCTTTTTACAATATTTATTATTCAGTAATGCCATCTTATTGTATATAATGTTAGCTTATATGTGTAAATAAAAAAATACTCCAGTTGGTGGTAAAGTCGAATAGAGACAGAGTTGATGCTAACTATGATCACTGGATATATACAGTTTGGGAGAAGGTCAAGGATGATAAACAGAGGAGTGTTTTTAACAAAGATACAGAAGAAGAATTTGAAGATTCCATGGGTAATGTTGTGTCCAGAAAGATCTATGAGGACTTGCGCAATAATGGACTGCTGTAAGCATATGTACTGGCTACACGTGTACAATCAGGAAGAGGATCTGGTATATATATATATATATACATAGATGGCGGAACATTAATGTAAAGATAAAAAATAAATCTTCAAGTTTTAAATTTTACTCATTTATATGAACGTATATATATATATATGAACAACACTATCTATTATATATATACAACCAATTGATACCGTACAGTCATTTAAAGGAAGAATTACATACAAAATATGCCGGATTATGGGTCGTGATATATTAACAGACCTGCTTGGATAGGAAGTTGCTGAAATTTTCTTGTTAGGTAATTATGATGTCTAAATGCATAAAAATATATAAGAATGTTTGTTTGGGCAATTCTTTTTAAAATATTTTTATTTCATGTTTGTATATAATATATTATGAGGATAAATGCATATGGTAATTTGTCCTTAGACCTTAGACCAGTAGGAAAAGGCAACGGAGATCCAATGCAAACCTCCAGTAAAGAACTATGAAGTAGTATAGTATTGAAGCACATCATTTGGGAATAACCTTTGTAACACCTCTGAAATCATTAAAATTATTGGAAATATTCCAATTCTATTTAGGCGATTAAAAGCAATTAATTAGATGAATAGGAAGTCAGGGATTGATTAAAGAATTAATTGAAGATCAGAGTTTCATATGTTCAAATTATTCGGCGAGCCAAAACATAATTCCATAGGGGGATAATTATTGGATTTTATTGTAATAATATTTTGAAGTATCAAATCGTTTATTGCCTAGATTGTGGTTAGTCAACAAGTTAATCTGGAAATCTGGAAAAACTACATTAGCAATTGAAAACTAGGAAAAAATTATATAAGTAACTAAAAACTGAGCTTTCAGTGACCTTGGATTCCTTTTAGTTTAAGTACATTCTTGAACTGCTTGAATAGTTCTCAATTTTTATTTATCATGTCCAAGATCTTCAAAAAACACCAAACCTGAAAATAAAATATACACAATAAATCAAGAAGTCAAGAATCCACGTGTGTTCTTCCTCTCAACATAGAGTGAGAGTAATAGAGAATTCGTAACAGTTCTCAAACTTTAAAGAAAGAAAAGAGAATCTATTTCTCAATATATATATATATATATATATATAGTAAATCCTAGCAAGTCTTTCTCTGAAGGTCAAACAAGAAAAAATACTTCTCAGACAGAAGAAATTTATATCTAGAATCCAATACAGAAACCTAGATTCATGCTGGAATAACAAGAATATTGTCCGAAATATGTTATGACTATCCTGATTAACACATCCCACACTACGGGCCGTTTGAACTTTACTGTACCATTTCACTTGTAGATCAACCAAAGTTTTAGTGACAAGCGCATTAGGCATGGTTGACAAATTATTAATCACTTTTACGAGCTCGTTAATCGCGATTGTAGAGTTTTTAAAAAAAAATCATAGATACTTAAAATAGAGTGGCTCGGAATTAATTAGTTACCCAATATCCTTCTAATGGATTAATTCACTAATATCTGAAAGTTACCTTAAGATAGTTAAGCACTGGAGGCGGTAGAAACAAACAAGTACAGAAACAAACAAAACGCCTAATAAAGGGGGGCACTCCATAATATATATCATAATACGACTTTAAAATATATCATTTTTAAGAAACAGCATACTCGTCTGTTCCCTTTCTGTTTTCACTTCACTCAAAACGTTTACAAAGATATAGCAACTTTGAGCAAATACTTTAAGTTTTAGAAGTGAAAGTCTAGAGACCTCTTCAACTTGAACGAAAATGAAAAATTGAAAAATGCTATGATTGAACTGCCTGCACCATTTCTTTCAATAAAATATTAGCCTTATTTACTTTATTTGGCAAAGCGGGAGCAAACTATGATATTTCTCTAAACATGTTTACGTTAATCAATAATGACACTGATGACACTTCCTTTCATGGCTACCGATAGGATTTTAAACGATTATTGTATTTCTCTTTCTGCTTAGAGGACTAATATAATGCTTTGTGCTACAAGATCGTTAATTGTGAAAGAACACATAGTCGGCCGATCTTTAATAACAAGCGGTAATGTAATGATTAGTCTTACTTTAGTTAATCAAATACCGTTCTACAATACGTAGATTGATTCTTGATTGTAGTAGTACATCAATGAGGAAATGTGTTAATGTACCAATAGGATATTTAGCATCTAGTTATTTATATCTTAATATATATGCAAATATATATGCATTGAATCTAATATTGTAATAAGGAATATAGATTGTCAGGAACTTATAGTTATAACTATTTATAATAAACGCTAGGATTAAAATAATAGACCTTTTTAAGTCTATTTTTTTTTTTTTCAATCGTGAGAGCAATACCAAAAATGTACCATTCAAATCCATGTTTACAACTTAGCAGGAACGCACATATTTTAACTCGATTAGAGTGAGTATGAATAGGCATGAAACCAATGCATAATAGTATTTAAGTATTGCGATAAGATTGGACAACTCTAGTTGGTCTCTATGAATTATCTTGAGTTGGATTGGCCAATCATAATTTTGACCATCAGCTCCATTTACCATAATGATTACAACCATAAGAATGTTGATCTGCACGATAATATGAGGCAAGTTTAAAGGAAAACTGAAATAACTATTAAGGACCCTGGGCTGCCCCCTCCGTTCGGCGCCCCCGGTCATTCACGTACATACGGTCCACTCAAAAAATTAAGAAGTTCTCGTAATACACATAAAACTTTGCATGTATATATATATATAACAATCGCATCATTATTGTAATGTCCAATCCACCGTTAGCACTCACATACGTTAATCAGTGTTTAAATCTCTCACCCGTTGAAGTCAGCGAACTGCATACTAATATTAAATAATGACAGTGACAATAATTATCTACATAGCAATATAGCATCTCTTACTAATTGTACACATTGTACCATAAACACTATCGCACCTAAACAAACCAAAGTAGGAATTCCTCCTTCAGTAATAGCTGAGTATAATCGTAATATACACCTAGAAATAGAGCCAACATATATGCCTGTCTCTATATTACCTTCCATGGAAAGTAGATCAAATCACTTAGCTATTACTAACGCTAGAACAAAAATATCAAAGATCGATTACAAAAATCAATTGCAGATCCTGAGAAATTGTAGGCAAGCCAACAGTACTGCCCCAGATTCTTATACTTTGTAAATGTTCTAAATATTTATTTGGCCACATAAATTCTAGATTTTAATTCGGGATTATTCTCATAGAATTACTTGCTAAACTCATATTGCTATTAATTGAGTAATTTACTATTGCTATGTAGAGTATATTTAAGTTGTTACATACAATACAATAAATAAAGATGGACTACGACGGAGTTTAACCTTCAACCTCATGATTTTCATATTTTAAAATCAATAGAGATTTGGAAATTGACAGCTTTAGAGATTTTTTCCCAATAAATATCATAAAATGTGCCTAAAGCAATTTTTTTAGCTAACAGGAGAGTATTATGGGTGTTTATTATGCATCAAAACTTGCTTATAAACACAATTTTGATAAATACTAACAGAGATTATATGATGAAAAGGCAACTATACGATGTGATACTGAGTGGTAACCTTTATACTTTGGTCATCTTTGAGGTAAATATATATTTAAAGTTATCCATGAATACTTTTATTTTTTGATAAAACTCCTTACAAACAAATAACATAGCCGCTGTACAAAAGTATGTATTTTAATCCTTGACTCAAATGTTTAAATTAAAGTTTGTGAGACGTAAATGAATTAACGGTTATTTACCGAGACTAGCAATACAAAACAAAGACTGATAGTCAAAATATTTTTATCAAAACCTTCACCATGTCAATCAGGATTACTTATTGCATGATTTATTAAAGTAGAAAAAATATAAAAATTGAAACTTGATTACACGCAATATCATTTGCATGTCTTACAGAGTTTTTTTTATAAGTCACATCATGATTTGATTGTAATTATAATCTAACTTTATACAGATTATTTAAATTACACTTGGGCAAATGTTGTTTCTGACAGGACTAGTAGTAATTTTAGCTTCATATTATATCTCTAATAAAAAATAATATTTTGTGTGATATTTTTAATTTTACTAAATTTAGGCCTTAGTGAATTAGTTTTTCATTTCACTTATATATGCTAGTTATGACTGTTGCTAATGTAGATGTCCAGATGATAGTTCACATGACCGTTATTAGGAATGTGAAATCTAGGTTTTATGTTTCAGCAACATATTTTAGTATATTTGGGGTATATCTTGGCATATTATTGGATTTTCAAAAGAAGATTAAAAATTGGTCAATGACTTAATGCCCGATTCTAATTGGTCAATGACTTAATGCCCGATTCTAATTGGTCAATGACTTAATGCCCGATTCTAATTGTT
>NAOQ01000369.1:57272-76063 GCA_002751075.1 Ichthyophonus hoferi
ATATATATATAATATACATACACCCCTACTTACATACATACCCACAGGTAGGAACTCAGGCTAATCCCGAGATAACGATGTTTGCTGTGGACTCCTTACGGCAATTATCTATGAGGTTTCTGGAACGAGGAGAGCTCGCACATTTCCACTTCCAGAAAGACTTCCTCAAACCTTTTGAATATATTATGAACCACAATACCGACACAGACATTAGAGATATGGTGGTGTTGTGTATGGCTCAGATGGTACAGAGTCAGGCTAATAATGTTAGGTCTGGTTGGAAGAATATCATGTTTGTGTTTGCTTTGGCCGCCCAGCATACAAGGTATATGGGTGGATTGAATGGGATTTGGGTGATTAGATATGTTTGTGTGTTTGTTTGTTTGTTTGTTTGTATGTATGTATGTGTATGGATGTGTATTTGTGTATTTATGCATATATATATATTGCTATCTGAGTTCATTTTATAAAATGTTTACTATTGTATTGTTTTGTAGACGTATCTTTTCCTTTACTCGTTTCTATACTATGTTGTTTGACGCCTGTTTAGTAATACATATTTCTATTTGGGTATTATATCTGTGATTATCTTGCTTTTTCCCTTACTATGCGCAGTAACATATATATATATATATAATATATATGTATATATTTATATAGTTTAGTTTAAAAATGATTTCCGTTTACTTCAAATGGTCCTTCTTTAAATAAATTTAAATAACTGTGTTTAAAAGCCTTAATAGGCTTAATAGAGTTTATTTGCTTTTAATAAGCCTCTGAATAAAGTACAATAATTTTTAATACTTTTAAATGGTTTTTAATACGTTTTACATCTCGGTGATAACACTGCTCTACCTTCCCTATAGAGAGAGCACTGTACGGCTAGCTTTTACCACAACCAAACAGATATTTGACAGACGCTGCGAACTATTTTATGAGACTGCCTTCGTGGATGGTGTCAATTGTCTAGTAGAGTTTGTGTGTAATGCACATCACCAAGATATTAGCATAGAGGTTAGTGGGTGTATATATATATTGTTTGCATGCACGTAGATGGTTTAAAAAGTGCACTGTTGTGTTTGAATTATTGTATGTTTTTATGTTTATATTTATGTTTCATGGCTTTGGTATGTATGTATGTATTATGTATGTCTATATGTATGTATGTATGAATGTATGTATTATGTATGTATATATGTATGTATATATGTATGTATCATGCATGTATGTATGTATGTATGTATATATGTATGTATTATGCATGTTGTATGTATGTATGTATGTATGTATGTATGTATATATGTATGTATTATGCATGTATGTATGTATGTATGTATGCATGTTTGTTTCTATGTGTATATATGTATGTATGTATACCTAAATATAGGTAATCGTAAATTTATATAAGTATGTCGGTATATGTGAATTCTTCCTTTTATGTATTATTGGTTTCTCTTACTTTCTCATAATATATTCACACATACATGACCCAGATATATGGTGTTGTCCTATGTTAGAAGATGATATAATATAGTAGAGTAAAAAGTGAAGTAATAAAATAAGATATAATAACATAACGTAACATAATATATGGTACCCAGGCACTCATATACATTCAACGATGTGCGAGTGAAGTGTACGATAAACGTATGAAGGAAGCTGAAAAGGGACCGGTCGACCCGGATACGTAGGAGATTACTCTTTGTTTAGCACCTTTAAAATTCTATTTGTTTATTATTATACTCCTGAATATTGTGTATTATATGCTATACTGTATGGTATGATATACCTTATATTATGTTTTATGTTCTCTTACTTTATGCTATATCTTAAATATTACATATTTTATATACTCTACTTATATAATAACACATTATTTGCCGGTCTCCATAGGTTGATAAGATGCTCTTCACCTCATTTCTCTTTGATGTTTTTCTCTCTATCTTTGTTAATCTTATGGTAATCCCTCCAGTACCTGGGTTCAAGGATGGTTCCCAATTATGTTTGGGCTTAACCGTGTAATATTTCGTTGTTCTCTTGATGTTCGGGCAAAGTAAGTATCTATTGGCTGCTATATATATATATAATACTATCTTTATTCACGACACATTTTATTACACTACACCTACTTAGTATCTTACGGTGTTGTAAGGATTATCTCCTCAGTTTTATGGATGACAACTGCAATTGCTATTTGGGAATTAAACAAAGACAGGAAACTTTTTATACTTTTAAAGCATAGTATACTATATATAGATTACTTGATAATCTAATTAATCTAATTATCAGCTAATTAATATTGATTATAACTGGATTATATTTTTACCCATGTGTTATATGTAGCTGCAAGACAGTAACGGTATTTAATATTGCCATATATAGATTTGATGGCTAATCAGTTACTAATAATTGGCTGGTTATCAGGGCCCTCATGGTACTGTTTGATATTATCGATGCTTATGGTGACGTATTCACCTTTGTTAACTGGCAGGTAATTGGTCGGCTCTTTTTATATTCTAATTTTATCCACTTAGCACTTAGTATTTAAATACAATGGCCCTGGTGGGCACGTACAATGCATTATATTATAGTATTGTATATTCTCTTTTCTCATATTTTATTATATTGCATTTTATCATACATATCATACATTATCTTAAAATAAAATATGCCCAATGCCCTATACTAACCCTACCCTATACCATTAACCTAGGACGTATTCCTTATTATCTTCCGTATGTTTGACGATCTTAAACTACCTGATAATCCAGTTGAGGTAAGACACTATAATTGATGTAGATGCGACCTATTGTATCTATTAATAGCTTTACAGTATGGTCAATATACTATCTGTATTGTATAGCAACGCTACATTCTACTGGATATTATTTATATATACAAGATGATATAATTTAATTTATATATAAGGCTTGCATGGATATGTATTTGAAGCAACTAGAAATACACACATTTGTAATTATACCTCTGTTCTAATTGAGAGGGAACTGATACTTTGATTGACTTGGGTTCTAATATGGATATTGCACAATGAGACCAATTAGTAAGATATGCTACATTACAATGTAAATAGTAACTATTTTCACTATCATGACTATATAAGGGCAGGATCCTCAGAGTGTGAGTTCACTTTATAACATTATAACATTATACCTACCAACATTAAGTGCTGATGACAGCTTAGGGCGAAACTAGTGTACTTCATGTCATTTTAGGGTTTGGGTGGGAAGATATATTGTATCAAATAAATCAATTATTTTATATACCAGTAATTGTATTATATGAATAACTAATGTCACTTATAGGCAAGAAAAAACTAGCGTAAATAGTTATTTACTAAATAAGTTAAATAGCGCTACATTTGTAGCTTTATATATGTGTTATTAGCTAAAAATGTAATATATTGTATATTTGTATATATATCCTGTACAACTATTGTCACTACTCAATGTTAGTAAATAATTCTCTCTGATTCCTGAAAGTATGAAAGGTTTGGACACTGTCGTCTATATACCCATTGATATCTATATCTATATGTATATATATCAGCCTCAACCTATCATACCATTACACTACATCCTTCGCCTGATTTTAATCTAATGGTATGGCTCCTAGAAATCTATATGGATGGGGAGCACGTGTACCCATGCCCTGTCCTCTATGTGTAATCTATTCAACCGGTTCTATAAGGCGCTCGCCCCATTGGTTCCGGATTACATCGACTGTCTCTATTGGTGCATTAGCCAAGGTATGATTGGGTGATGGTGTGTGGTGCGTAGATATATATATATATATTGATAGATTTGATTTATGTATGTGTAAGTATGCTAGGAGCATCAGTTGATTAGATAAATAAAAAGAGAAGATCCAAGAGAAAACTAAGAAAGTTTTGAAAGTAATATACTGTTTTTATTGGGTATATTAAGATATAATAAGCATTAAAAAGAGAAATGATGTGGAAATACTAAATATAAATGGAGGTGTAAATATGTACACACAAATGATACATATATATATGTGTACCTACAAACACGCGTGTCTAGATGTATATTAACCTTCTTGTATCTATTTATAGATAACGATCAATTAGCGCGATCAGCCACAAAATGCCTCGAAAAATTAATATCATCCAATGGGAAGGACTTTGACATTGCCACCTGGGATATTTGTATTGAGGTAATGTAATGTCTTATACCATATAATATATATATGTTACTATCATTATCATTGTGACTACCGTATATATATATGTTATTATTATTATCATTATTATTATCCTTGTCATAATAATTAATTATATCCCATCTCAGGGAATCCAACACATGTTTGAGTTGTCGACCCCCGTTGCCATGTCAACCTTTGATGTAGAACTACAAGGTGAGAATAAAGGATGGTTGTGAGTACATTAAAACCAAGGAGAAAGAGAAATAATATGTGTACTATATTGTAGATAATATTATACTATATATAATAATAGAGTATACTATACTATACTATACTATACCATATGAGATTTTCTTGCTGTACTATAGTTTATGACTGTGACGTGAATATGACATGTATGTTTCTACGGGAATAGGAAAATTTACGGGTGCCATAAATGTAGTATATGTCATTAAGGTGGAACCAGACTATTGGTTGTAAATATATCCGAGTTAATTACGATTAAGCGCATAATCACATCATTTTTATTATTTAATGAAGTAGAAGATTTATAATGCATATAATTGGGTAGACCAACCATATTGCTGAATTAACCTATGTTCAAGCCAGAGTTCACTTATTCATTGGACAAAATCTGTTTATATCTATTAAATTATTTATGTTACCCCATTGGTTAATAACATATTTACCATTCTATTCTCTGATTTATAGTTTAATATTATCCAATGCATAACTGATTTAAAATTTTATAACCCCTGTATATAATTGGTACCTAGCTTTTCAAGAACAAGAGGGCATGCCACTGGAGAATCAAAACAAAGGAGCTAACTTTCACATGACTATTATTAAGTGTGTGGTGCAATTAGATATGATAATGGCCGTGGAGGTATGTAGTTGTAGCTGTATGCATGTATATATATGTATGTGTGTGTATGTATGTGTGTAAACGTATTGTATATGTATATAATATTTTATGTCAGTCTACCCTACCGTTCTAGCCTCTTCCTCTTTCTTTCTTTCTTTCTTTCTTATCTCAATCACTTACTACCATCTTCTATCTACCTCGCTCCTATATTCTCCTATGTTTTTTTTCTCTAACTTGCCTTTTATTTTAACAGAATATCGTATTGGGTGAATCATCCCTCACTCCGAGCGCCGAGGCCAAGGTGATTGGCTCGCCTAACCTGATATCATTCCTTTATTTATCTACATAAGCACATAAGTATATAGTGATGTACATGTATTCAATTGTACTTGTATAATTATAATTGGCATAATAATAATCAAGACGTGAATATAGTTATGATTAGTGTAATACTAATTGCTATGTAGCCCAGGTATATTAAAGTTTATATAATTAACCTCAATACTCTAGCTGATAGAGAGCCAGCCATATATGTGAGTGGATCGGGTATATCTGTCGGAGGAGAAAATGATACCATTATCTATTTTGTAATAAGTGAACGTTTATCGAACTAATGGTGTAACTAATTGACTCTGTTGCTAAGTTACTAGACATAATTATACATCTTATTAGTGTACTGTCATGTTATCTTTTCCTCTCATCTCATTTGCTTAGTATCTTATTTCTCTAATCATTTTCCTGTTTCCACAACATATGTCCATCAACTACTAACGCATTGATTGCATTTCTATCCAATAGAATGGCATGTACGAATATTTGAATAGCGAGCACATGAAAGCCCTATTGAACTCGCTCAAGAAATCGCATGATTTTGCTCATGCCTTCAACGACAATTATCATCTACGATCTGCCTTGCAAAAGTCAGGTTAGTGACAATGTAACTTAGAAGAAAGAGAGAGGGAGGGAAAAACAGGATTGATGTGCATAACATAGTGTTATTATTTTGCATATGTAGAGGTATACGTATATATAAATGTATATAGGTATATGTATAGTTATAAGTATGTGTATAGGCATGTATGTATACCTGTGTGCATATGCGTATATGTGTATCTATTAATTTTAATAACGCTATATGATTGAGTATATTTTTTTAGCCTATACTATTTCATTAGTTTTAAGCAGACCATATACATATACAGATTTAAAGAACGATACTCTACAGTGTAACAGATAGACAGCTAGACCTCTGACTGGGCTATTATCATGCAGGGTTCATGAAACACCTACCCAATCTATTAAAACAAGAGACTACTAGCCTTCACGCTTCTCTTTCTCTGCTGTATAGGATATATGATGACCCTAAATGTACTGATATATGGGGAGAAGTGGAGGAAAGCCTGTTTGTATTTGGCACTGATGTGATGGATTTGTATTTCCATCTAACGGTAAGGCATTTGTTCTTTTCTACCTCTATTTCTCTCAATATGCTTCTATTTGTATTCTCTTTACTATTACTTTCCTCCAAAAAGCGTATCTAATATATATATATATATTGCTACATAAACATAAGTTTAAATATACATTCATGCATACTATCCTATATTGATACATACACATATACATGTGAAAAATATATGAGAGAAATGTAGGTGCAGTGTCTGTAATAGATGCATATGAAATGAAACAGTAGTTTTACCTTCCTTATGCACACCTATACATATACATATAGGTATATATATACTATTATACCTTGTAGCCAATAATCCAATAGGCCGGTGGCTAATAATAACTAACCAATCAGAACGTCAAGAAGAGAGATGTCTGGCTGCCTGTTCTTTTACTTGTCTTGCAAAAAATCCTTAGTTTTGACGACGATCGAGTAAGTAGTAGGCTTCTATTCCCATATTAATATTAATAAATCAGGCTCTATTTTATTTATGTATTATGTATTCATTTAAAAAAATTTACTACAATTTCTGTTATTTCCAACTCTCTCGTATCTAATTATTTTTGTACATCTTTTATTGGTTGCCATGGTGTGGATATGATTACAGTTTGTCTGCTTCTATTGGTGTACGATTATATATATATATATATATATATACATATTGTCTACATTAAGAAAATATGTCTTATCACCGTTAATTAATAACCTCATTAACCCATTAACTCCCTACCAATCAGTTCTGTCGTCATATCCGTCGGTACTACAATCACCTAAGCGATCTACTATGTAGCACCCATACACATGAGATGCGACAAATGCTACACAAGTTGTTCCGTCGTATTGGAGAAAGCTTCAACATATCGTGTGACAACAGAGGTCCAGTGGATTATGTGTCAGATATGGAGCAGTGTTTAGATGAAACTGTTGAAGAAACAGAAGATTTGATTGAAGTAGGACTTGAAAGCGAATCATCTTAACTCTTAACTCATATACTATTGTATCAGTGTTTCAATATATATTGTACGAATTATATGTAAAGGCTTATTGCATGTTCATGCTATTAATATATAATGTGTCAAGATAGTAACAATATTATTACTTGTCTTTTTACTGTAGCTCTCTTTTCATTTTTCTTGGAACATTTTTGACCTCTCTCTGTTACTTCGGCTCATTGTAATTAATACTTTTATATAATCTGTATGTATTTATGTATTATAATCTTATATGTATATTCATTTTCTAGTATAGCCAATGGGTCTTCCGGGTTTATTTATATATAAAACCTTAAAAACATAATAGGTACCACTGTTTGCTTTGTAAATGACACATTATTACTATAACTACTAATAAATATTATGACATAAGAGAAAATGAAATATTGGGCAGAGAAACCCTAGTATAATGCCTATTTTAGCCTCTCAAATACCCGTTTGTGATAGGAAGACGTGCAGGACTCTTATTATTGATTGGTTATTATTGAAATGAAAGATGATAAACTATGCTTCACCTATAGAAAAAATATAATCCATTAATAGGATGTGTTGTATAAAGCTTGATCTATGTTACTATGTTATTTCCGAGGTATGCAACTAGGAATATACGATTGTAAAGTTTTTTTTAAAAATAAATTTAATACCTTCCTGTGTACTTCCCTGAAGCAAACCTTATATATTGTATAAATTGGCTTTGACCAAGCAAAATAAGCTGAGATTTTTAACTTATTAAAACAAAACAATCGAAAAATCAAAAAATCCTCCAGGCGGAATGTGTTCTTGGATAACATATCTACTGAGAAAAAGTAGGAAGCATTCATGTTTATAAATTTGATTTATAATAACTTAACACTGAATCTATTTTTTATTTATTCAATATTTTTCATCCACATAACGATCAGCACATTGCTTCTGATCTAATGATAATTGATGTTAAAATAAATATGTATGTTGGTATGTGAATACGTTATGAATCTCTCATGAGAATAACATAAAGTTCAAGATATCAAGGTATAGATTATAAAGCTCAAAATCATCTCAAAATCGTATGCAAGGCAATAATATTATCTACATTTTGATATAATTTGTTAGGCAATGGACTGCATTCATCCCATATATTGCAACATTATATTACATATTTAATACAATTTAATAAATGGCGTATATAAGTGGGCGAGATGTGGATTATGAAGTATTGATTTCAGCTTGTATAGTATTTATGCAGAATCGCTGCAGATTTAAGAGTCACCAATTTGTCTCAGACAGAATCTTTTTACATTGTTTAAATGGTCCATTTTATATATAGAATATTTCAGAACTCAGTTTTAATTATTTCAACAATTATAACTATAGTTAATTTGGCATGCTGTATATGTAACCGTATTTGACATAAAGAATATTGTGCAAGTTAGTTTGCTAGTAGCAGATGCAGTAAAAAACAAGAAGGCTAGCCCTTGTAAAATGGTTTCATATACAAAATTGAATGGCTTTATCAGACCTTGAGAATTAAAAACACTTGTAGATATTTGTACTATGCCATGGGTAATGGAAAATTGGTTGATGCTAGCTGAATTTATGTATTTCAGCTACATAAATATTGCACATCGAATAGTAGAGTTGATAAATAGTTCTAGGTCACTTTGGAATATAATAACATATTACTACAATACTTATTAGGACAGCTTAATTTACTTCACAGATCATCAGCAATGAGAAGCCTATACACATCAATCACTTCAAAGTACTTTTCAGTCTTTCATCTATGATTCTGCAACACAATTCCGAACTGATATTATCTACGAGAACAACGCTGCAACCTCATCTGCTGGTATTTCTATAAAATCGTTTTTGAAGCCCTACTTCATGGTATTTCAATTACAAACACTCACAATTGCGACTTATAACTGGGTGGTATATTTATTTAACTCTTATGAGGTGTAAATATACTACAATATGTAATTTGGTTATTGTTTACCCAAATACAATAATTATTTACTTCAGATACTTCAGAAAACAATTTACCATTATATTTCTATTATTCGGATCAAGTCTTTATATTTGAATTTGTTCCAAAAGCCAAAACGTTTATAATGGTGATTATCTATGACTCAATGCTGGCCAATCGCAAGGTCGATTTATATCAGATGGGCCAATGCCATCTACTGATCTACAAGTATCTCATTGTCGATTGATGCATCACTGAATCAACAGAGGCTTTTACAGATAGCATATATATATTTCTACTCTAGATTATTTTATTTTTAATTAGTATTGGAATACACTTTCTAATTATTAATTTTATGTATTTAAAAACATTCTACACCATATGTTCTAACTTTATAAGTACTTAGCACTGTAGGGTAGCTTATAATACTAAGAATATTATTGGTTAAAGTTACACTATTATTGCTTTATATATAATAACAATTTATTGTGGCTGGAACTATTGTTAGGTCATGTCATGGAATCATGGTATCTAAATTTATACGATAATGGTTAAACAACTATTAATGTTAAGAGATCGTCTAGTATGTATAGTGTAGATAGAAATGCTTTCAAAATCTAATTCCTATGTAAAACAAATACTATTCAAGTAACTCAAGGATTATCCAAGTAAAGAAAGGACTAGCTAAGTGAATCAGAATACATCTCAAATATCCTGGCACAAATATCATCTTGCCACTAAGCTCCACCCACCATGACCATCTAAATGTAAAACTCTTTGATGGAACTGATGGTACATATTGGGTTAGTATGGATATAGTGATTTGTGGATGTAGTGGTAACATTAATACAGTTAAATTATATCTATGCATGGCAAACATAACTGCGTATACAACATAAACAAGATCACTATAGTTATAATTTTCTAATTAATTAATTAATTAATTAATGCTGGGTTCTGAAATATTCCATTTAAAAAATGCAATATTTGGAATGTATAAAAAAAACTTTGTTTGAGAGAGACTTTGATTTTTGATTCCATAAGGATACTGAATAAAGGTTGTATAGATTTTACTTTAGGTCCTCCGCTTGAAATAATCAGCTGCTGCTCTGAACATGGAGGAGAGAACTACGACACAGGCTAAAATCATCAATGCCTATTATGATTATGCAATTGGAAGCAATCTAAAGGGTGTATATGGCATGACAATCAATATTTTCACTTGTTATATTTTAAATTTTTAACATTGTGTTGTACATGTTTTGGCATATATAATATGTGGTAATGGATTATAATATAATATTTAAATGGTTCATAGCTCTTGGAGAATATAAATATACAAATATTTAATTTCTTTATCCAATACCTGTAGTATATTTAGGCTTAAGGGTGGAAGTGGACTTTTAAAAATATAATACATCCTTATCTCTACATACCTTGTATAGGGTAGACCTATGCGCCACACTAATCAAGGTTATAGCCATATTTACACAGTGCTCATAGAGTATTGTCTCTGTTTCTTCATCTAGGGAGCTTGTTGCTTCATCCAGAGCTTTATAATGACATTAAAATTAAATGAAGAATGGGATGGATCATAGACTAAAGCACATAGATACAGATAATCGGATGGTATGAGAAGATTAGATATGTGATTGACATTCTAGTGGACGTGAAGTATTGTTCCAATAATGATTAGTACAATGTCATTTTCTTTCCATGGCTGTCAATCAGCCTTCATTCACTTCTATCTGTCTCATATAATAAATATTTTGTCACTTATTTCTGTCTAAATTAGTGTTTATATCTCTGTATTTGTTGTTTATTTTTCTGTTTATTTATACATAACTCTTATTTATTTCTCTCCACACATACATGCAATATACACAATATCTCAATCTATTTATATCAATTTTCCCATATTCATTGCTTCCTTAATATATAATACTAATACCTACCAGCAATTCTTGGATGATGAAAATACAATCGTGCAAATGAAATCAATTGGATCTGCCCAGGGGATAAAATATTATACCAGTTGTCTATTGGCTGATCAATACCTGTAGTAGTTTTAGCATATCCAATTATGTTAGTGAAATTTTAAAATAATGCTACACTATCCCTCCTATTCAAAAATATATGGCCTATTTATGTATGTACATCCTTTGAAGACATCTAAATACCTAAATATATAACTGGGTTATATCATTGTTTAATATAATGTAATATAATATAATATGACAATAAAATCCAATAAAATGTATTGCAATATAACGTAATATAATACAATATAATATATTGTAGCATAATATAATATAATATGAAATTTAGCTGTGTGATCATAACCATATATAGCATATACAGACAGTATTTATTGGTCTAGTCTTCAGCAACACATAAAGAATTTTAATTAAAGAGGTGAAAGGGGAATGAACGGTGGAAGATAAAAGTATGAAATTATGTAGTGTCAGTATGTCAATTCAAGTACATTTTCAACATATATATGTATGTTTATATGGAGTAGAGAGTAAAAAATAAAGAAAGAGAAAATTAATATATATCCGTAGGCTTATATGTGTACATATATTAATACTATTTAAATAAACAGTATGAAGCCATTTTTGTGTGCTTATATATTGTAGAGGTGGAAAAGGAGTCATGACCTACCACCAATCCTATCTACAATGTCATCTAATTGGGCGAGGCAAATGGCTTTTTTGACTTCATAATCATCTGTTATTGCATCTAATAATATATGTATGTGATATCAGATATAAGATAAGAGCGCATAAATGTGTATTTGTATGTATATATATATATGCATATATGTACGTATGTACAGATATGCATGTGTGTATGTGTGTAGTTGTATATATATAGTATCTTTCAAAATTTATTCATATATTTATTTCTATTCTCCTGTACTGTTTTGCATCTGTTACCATTGATATGTTCATATTGCTATATTTTCTTATGCTATGTGTATATAAATATATGCTAGCTCACCATTCGTGCAACCAACAAAATCAAGGTATTATATTTTAATCCACATTTACAACAACCTAAATATTTCTTATTAAAACTTTTGTTTGTACTCCTGTTACGTTTTATGTTCAACGCATATATATGTGTGGATGTGTATTTTTATATCTATGTCCAAATATATTATGTGAATAATCCGAAGCTATTATAAATATTGTTTAACATAGGCCACCTTGGAGAGCGGTCTTAGGATAAACTATCAAACTTTTAAGGGTGCCACATGACAGGAAGGGCCTCTGGGGAAGAACGAAAAGAGGATGTGATTGGTGAAATGAAATCCCCCCTGATTGATTTTTACAGTTAGTGTGATTATTTAATTGGATAAAAATATATTTTTGGCCAAATAATTACCAAATATGGAGAAATTATATACACTTAGGAGAGAATTAAAAAACAATATAGATAGTTATATGTATATTTTGATATGAGCATTCCAATGTGTGTCTATATATATATTATTTATATTTTTCTCTCTTGGATGATTAATTCATACACATCTCTACAGCAGTAAAAGTGCACACCATTATTTGGAATCCATAGTCCAGTAATCACACGTAGAAGAGATGTCTTTCCAGCACCTATAGTATAGTTAAGATAAAATTTAAAAAATTATTTATAATTGGTTTATTAGAAGACATAAAACTGTAGAAATAGAAATTTGAAAGTAGGAAGCAACGAGATGATTGTATAGCGATATATCCCTGAATGATACCGAGTCTTATAATATATTTAAATCCTGTCTACCCAATTACATAGATCAAACCGGCAAAGGTTTTATAATATATATAAGATACAATTGAATAGGCTACATATAGTAGGTCTAATAATAGATAACCATTTATAGCACACATATGGCCTGATCAATAGAATAAAACAAATAGAGGAGAGTAGAGGGGGGTGAACTTGCCACTGGGTCCAGTAATAATAATAGACGATCTACTGTGGACTACCAGATTAAGATCTGGTATAGATGAATATAGGCATAGATGGATGAATGTATGTAAGTATGTGTGTATGTATGTACGTATGTATGTATGTCTGTCTATCTGTCTGTATGTATGTATGTATGTATTATATATAGATACGTATATGAGTATGTGTGCGGAGTGAAGGAACATGGGCCAAAGTCAAATTATTAATAATAACTATATATATGGGTCACAATAGGAAATTTACAGAAAGATGGAAGTGTATATATATATATAACATAGGTGCGACTAAACTGATCTTGCTTTCCCATTCTCACTAAAATGAATGATTAAAATGAAAGGTATATATAACTATATGTAAATTGAAATAGATAAAATAATATATAGTATGGCCTAAAAATACCTTTGACTAATAAGCATTTGTCATCACCATTGTCATAGGATAGGCCATTAATATCCAATAACAGATCATTGCATGGTAGGGTGTCAATCATATCTTCCATGCTTTCAGGCGGCTCACTCTCATTACATATTTTCATATTATACCTATGTGTAATTGGTTGTAGAAGTAAGATATAGAAGTATACGATTTGATAACTTTATATATTAATAAAAGCCATTTACCAATGATAAAGTAATTGAACGACATAAAGACTAAAGATCTACTCAAAAAAGATGAAATTAATTTCCATGCTATATGTTTATTGGAGAGAAATATATCCTTATATATATAAAAACATGGGTACCAATGGGAGATTTGAATTAGTCAGAAACGTGGACGGAGGCAGTAATACTATTGGTCATTAATTTAAACACTTTGGCATTAATTGTAATTGGACACATATATATCCATATATATATAACGAGCAATGGAAGCCTAGCCCTAATAAGATAAATAATGATATGATGGGAGGACATTTAATGTTAACTAGGGCAAATATTTTGTAAATAGGCTGCACTGTATGATATTTATTTACCCAATAACTAAGTAATAAATAAAATGTCCTGGTTGACGTCGTTAAGTGCCATTAACCAATTAAAACCTGGTTAGTACTATATCCTACTCAACTATTGTTGAACTATGTTGGCGCTAAATACTTTGCTTGGTTAAACACAGAAAGATTTTCAATCAAATACAAATTCCGTTGACTATAAGCTTAACATTGCATTAAACGTTACCTATGTGGTAAATCTATCGATTTGTTCTTAATATGAAACACATATGCTACAATTATAAAATAATATATATATATATATATATATATGTAATGCATAATATTCCAACAAAAAAGTAAGCTAACTTTAAATCATAGATGACAACACAAATAACCAACAAAGATATATATATGCAAGTGTTTGTGTGTGTGATTATATATATATATATATATATATGTACTTGTGTGTACTTGTGTACCTATCACTTGAGTAATATTACAAGTTATTTCATCTTACCTCAAAGGACTATACTCGTCAATCTTGTCTCTATTGTCTGCAACCTAAACCAAGTGAGAGATAGTGATTGGATGGAAATGAGCAATAAGAGTTACTTAAAATTGGTAAACAATGTTAGTAAGAAGCAATATAAGAAGGGGTATATATATATACTGGGCACTGTAAGAATACCAAATATTCTTTTTAACCAGTAATCTATAGGCGTTAAAGGTTTGCTTTAAAAGTAATGAGTATTAGTACATGCACTGAATAAGAAAAAATGAAAAATAAACTAATTACTGGAGGGGTGATAAATACTAAGTTAATGTAGTATCTAATTAACCAATTAAAATAAAAACCTCCATTGACTTCTAGGAATATAAATTAATATTACACATTTGACACTGGTCATTACATTGCCTGGTCAGAAGTTTGTATATATAGTTAAACCACCAACGGTATTCTTTGGGTCTTCATCTATAAGTCAATAGAAACTCTGTACTATTACTAATAATAATTCATATTAATGCATTCTCTCCTTTTCTTTATCTATCTCCCTTTGCTCATTATAAAGTATACAAACTTTCAATTCACCAACACCGCAACCAATAGGCAATAAAGCCCATAATACTTCTCTTCTTTTTACTTCTTCTAAATATTAGACTTAACTGGGTACTGGTTTCTTCCTACAGCATGACTACTTATGGACTCTAGTCATACATTATTATTTAAAACCAGATTTTAAAAATTCAGCCAAGTCCAATAGTTTAATGTAATAATATTTTAATATTAGAAATATAGATAGATGCTTTTGATAGGTTAGTACTAAAGCTTGCCTTACCTCGATAAAACTACTGCAACCACAATTGGTAATAATAACCAATGATCAAGAACCAATTGTAATATACAATAGTGATGTAGCACCAATTGCTTACCTCTAATAGTTCGGCTATACGATGGGTGTAGCCCGCTAGTAGGGAGAGTTCACCACATAAATCTAGAAAGGTGGAGAAACAGTTGACAAGATACATGGACACAAAGGTGTACTGAGTGAGTTAGAAAGAATAATGAGTGAAGAGGTGGTAAAGACTTGGTATCAATGAAAGAGGATAAATGATGGGGAGGGAGAGAGGGGGAGAGGGAAGTGATGAAGTATAATAGGGCGTGCAACCTTATTACGTACCTTTCCCTATATGTCGCATAGACTTAGTAATTTCATTTTCAATATTAGATATACTTCACCACTCCTAAACAATACATACATATTCTGTACTGAAAATAAACCATGGTTGAACAACCTATAAAAATAAAGAGCATATACCATTTAGAGAAAGTTATGAAGAGAAAGACACTAGTAGATAATATATACATAAAAGCATAATCGTAATAATACAATTACCTTACTAATCTGAGATGACATATCAGCTATGGAGAGATCATTAAAATTGCCATTGAAAACTGGAATACTTACAACTAAGTAAGAGAGAATACTTCCAAAATAGTCGATAAAATTGGTAGATGCTGTTGGTTGGTAGGGTGGTGGGAGGCAATTGGATTGGTCAAAAGATATAAAAGAGGGGAGGATAATCATTGGTTATAATTGAGTAAATTGATTGGTACACTGCACATCACATATAAATAACATGCAAGTAAGGGGATGAAGAAAAAAAACTACTCTTTACAGTATGTATATGATTAGTTACCAAAGACTTATTATCACATATTCTAAATTTTATCCTTTTAAAGTGCAAGTATGTATTGCTTAGTGAACCCATCGGTTCACACTAATCAGAGTATATAAGTCACCAATACCCTTGTTATGTTATAATTGTCAGGTGACCTATTATACCTATTTTGTCATTCTATTTGTCCCCTCCATATACTTACCAATATATATTTACCAACCTATCTGAATATCTTACTTCTTTTAATTTCTCCCACCATGCATACACATTACATCACCTACTTTTGAGAAAGAATGATCGATTGATCACATTTGTCTGTGTGGAGATTAAAGTGGATAATCGATTATTCACCTCTATCCTTTCTCTCTCTTCCCCTCTTAGTAAGGCTAGTGCCTCAGCATTTATACGAAGACGAACATGGTGGTATCTGATAGGTTACATGTCATACCATTAGCAATATCAATTGAAAAAGTGTTTACAACAAGACAATTTCATTCATCCTGTGCCATGCATGCGGTGCGGATTGGTCATAAATGATTAACTAATCTTAATATAGAGCAATATATATTGAAGTAGTGGTAGTTAAATAAAGTAAACTACTAAATATCTGGATTTATTTCTGATGCGTTATTTCTTGATAACAAACTTTTAATATTATTGAACCAATAAAAGGTAGATATCTCTATCTACAAAAAATGTGAGAACAATACATAGTCATACGGGTTTTAAAAACATATAAGATGTTTTAAGTGATTAAAATATTAGAAACCCTTATTGTATATATCGTGTTAAGAGATGGTTTCTCGTTAAACAGACCATATTTATAATTACAATACCTGGAAATGTGAGTATTTCCAACCCAATACTATGCTAATAAACATTTATAATCTATTGATGCCCTTATCTAGTCCATGTTTAGAACATTGTTAACGTCCAAACAGAAATACTAGAAAACGATACCAAGGCACCTATTTCAAGTTCACACAGACACACCTAAAGTTTCCTTCCTTCTTCTCTTGTAGATAGGTGAGCCTAGTGATTGGTCCCATAAAAAGGCGGTTTAATCCTGCCCCCCCAAATAAATAGCCAATTACCGATATTGGCCCTATCCACCCTGTCACTCTAACTGTGGCCACCATATAGTAGGCTTAGATGTATTAGATGTACGTGTATAGGTGGGTAGGCATGTATGTATGTATGTATGTATGTATGTATGTATGTATAGATATTTATTAGTTATATATATATATATATTATTGGTATACAAAACATATATAAATATGTGTGACTATTACAGTTATAATAGGAGATATAAAGCACACAAATAATTTTCCAATAATACAAAGAGAAGATAATCGAAGAAAGCAAAGAAATAAATCAATCATAGTTGCATATATACATACATACATACATACATACATACATACATACATACATACATACATATATATATTATATAATAAGATGTGTGTATACATGGCAATATATTACCCATGGTAAATGGTAGAACGATACCCTTAGCCAGTATGTTTGCATACGTGTCACAGAATAGCTTCGTATCATTGGCGATGCGTTGATCACTATTGGTTACAAAGCAGTTAGATATGTTCGTGTAGAGGTTATGATTAGAGAGTGAAGGAGGGTCGCAATTGGGCAAATATATAAGGTAGGCATTGCATCCATAGGCCATCGGCTATAGGCGGAATAAAGAGATAGCAGCGTATAAATGTATGTATTTATGGTAGGGGCCGGGGAAATGCTGCCGGATGTTTGCATAAATGGTTGCTAAAATAGACCTACCTATTGAAACACCAGAAATTATAAAATTAAATACTGGGAAGGTGACCCGTATATATATAATAGATACATACTGTTATACTATTATATTACTATGCTATTTTACTATTACATATATATACTATTATATTACTATACTATTATGCATACATACTATGATACTATACATACATATTATTATGCTAATGTTATACCATTATACTATTATACTAATATATTATTACACTAATATATTATTACACTATTATACTATGATATTAATATACTACTACACTATTACACTATTATACTATTATACTATTGTACAATAATAATAATACTATTTTACTACTACATTATCATACCAACGTACTATTACACTCCTATGTTATCTGGTATACATACATACATACATACATATATACATACATTACATACATACATACATACATACATACATACATACATACATACATACATACATACATACATACATA
>NAOQ01000370.1:6629-35630 GCA_002751075.1 Ichthyophonus hoferi
AACTAAATATAACGGGAGAGATATTAAAATAGCTAGCAAATAGGAAATAATTAATATAAAAGAGAGATAAAAATATAAGGTTAATATAGAAATATATAGTCACAGAGCATGGGTAAAGCCCCTGTTGAACTAATGCGCCGCGTATAAAAGAGTAATTGAGATGAGTCAAAATAAGAATAATTTAACCAATAGGACTCGTTATATATAACTATATATAATTATATCATATAAATATAAAAAATATGAAAGGTAGAAAGAGAGAAACCTAATAGGAATAAGCCATACGACATGCAACCAACCAATATTGAGTATTATTAAAGATCCGATAAACTTGATAAAGCATTATAAATAAACATTACCTAGCATACCTACACTTGAAACAACTCTAATCATTGAATAAATATCATTTATGGATGAATAGACAACTATATCTAAACCAATAGAAACATATATCAATACTAATGGACCAATAAAAAGTGTGAAAGAATGAGAGCACGTGTGGAGAAGAGCCTCGTTGGTGCAGAGATAGAAGAGAAGGACAGGGTTAGAATTACTTCTGCGGTTGAGTCTTAAACGTCCAATTATAAAGCCGTTTCCACAAGGCCTGATCATTGGCTAGCAAATGAAATTGCTTGCATGTGGCACTTAAAGCACACAGGGATGATGCAGGGAGATAGCGAAGGATTAAAAGCTAAATGTAAAGGAGGGAAGCAATCGGTTAATAATTAATTGGCTAATTAACGTTAATTAATAGGAATGGGTATTCATTCGTACTTTAATTGATAGAGAAAGAGAGGAAGATAGAAAGGTGAGTGAGGATGGGTGCGATTGAGGAGGGAAAGAGAGGAAGTAATTAGATAAAAATTATATATATACCTATAGTATGAGATTGTGGGATTAGCATCATATAATTATAGGTATATAGGTATAGTGTGATTAGAAATATAGTGTTATTAAATTAACTCAGTGTGATTAAAGGTACACTGATTATTGGAACGCGTAAACGATTCATTAAGGAGGGTTGAGATGATAGTGGCATACTTATATTTACATGTGCGTCCATTTCTTCACAAATTTATGATTGATGGTATGTCAGGAGATATTTCCATGTATAGACAATATAGAAAGATATATACACCAATAGTAATATACCAGCGCGTATATAAAGGATAATAACACTATAAAAGGTAATAAGCTCACCTGCAGCTCGGGCATTAAGCCAATTAGTGACGAGGTATTAATAATCTATGCAGGGCAGAGCCAATAAGATTAGCTTATATCTATTATTAATTGGGCCAAGATATTGTGTGCTATAACCAATCAATTGGTAGAAGTAAAAATATTTAAAAAGCAAACTTATAATTGGATCATTCTGGGGTAGATGCGAGGATATACTAGGAGGTTATACCGACACTTCATTAGCAGGAATTAAAGTTTAAATAAATTGCTCATATAATCAATATCATCAATATAAGGCCGAATATATCTGCATTAATATAATCAGTATATTACGATATATAGTTTAATACCCTATTGTATATAGATTATATAAAACCAGCAAAAGTAACTAACTATATAGATAAATATGCATACATGTATGCCTTTATATGGCTATATATATGTACATGAATATGTCCAGCTATATATATACATGTGGGCGTGTATTTGCAGGTGTTATCGTTTCAATGCTGCATAGGAATTATCCTATACATTGTGTAGTCTTACATGGTTTGGTACATACACTTTAGTGTGATTTTATTTATATACTACTGATACTAGTTGCAGGGTAATAACAAAATATAGTGCGACATAATGTAATATGGTATTATATAATATAACTAGTATAATATAGTATATCATAGTATAACATAAAAAAACATTAAAAAAATGTAATCTAGCATAGCATAACATAGCATAACAACATAACAGCATCACATAACAGCATAACATAACATAACGAAGTATTAAAAAACATAACATAACAATATAACATAAAATAACATAACCTTATATAACATAAAAAAACATAACATATCACAATTTAACACAACGTAGCATAACATAGCATAACAAAACATAGCAAAACACAGTATAACATAACATAACATAACATAACGTAGCATAACATAACATAACATAACATAACACAGTATAACATAGCAAACATACATACATCGCAACACAATATAATAGCCTATACCATGATATACATAAAATATACCTACCCCAACACTCTCTCTAATGTCGACCAATAGTGGGTCTCCAAGATGCTCCTTAAAATTCTTAAAGAGATCATTCAATTGGTGGTATACACTGGGCCCTTCACAGAATAAGGAGATGGTTGGTGATGTGTTAGGCATATAGTAGTGATTATACATACTATAATAAATACCAATATATTAATATAGTATAGTAAAATACAACATAATATAATATAATATAATACAATCCAATCCAATCCAATCCAATCCAATACAATACAATACAATACAATAGAATACAATACAATAGAATACAATACAATACAGTTTATTATATTATAATATCATATAATATAATATAATACAACACAATACAACACAATGCAACACCATATCCACCTTAATATATAACCTATAATCAAGAGCTACACTAACCTAAAGCAATAGAAACAAATGAACATTAGAAATATCAGTTAATAGAACTTCTTAAATAAAAACTATAACCGTTACAACCCTGTCACCCACCAATAGTCAGAGGGCGATCATCTCTGACATACTGTGTCACGACCGCTGATAGAGTGTGAATATTTGATTGGTTCAATGACATCATGGAATGCACGAATAGGTGACGGCCTAAACTCACGGCTTTTACTGTGATAGGATTAGATGGTCCTGATATGGAATGATAATATTGTAGGCCTGTAGGGGGTGGGAAACAGTCAGGTATTGGTGAGCATGAAAATATAACTTTATATGGATGTGTATTAAAACAATGTTACCATTAGTCTGCATTAAAATATAATTGTGTATAGGTGTGAATAAAAATATTTGACGTATGTGTGTATTTAACTATAAATAGAAAAGAGAGGAAGCCAACGACGTGTATGTAGTTGTATCTATATTCCCGATTCCCATGACAACCATTCATATCATCCAATTATAACCGACCTATACCTCAACCTTCCACGACCTCTCTCATTATGTAATATTAGTAATAACATATATTATAAAATCATAGTAACAATAATATATACTATCATTATATATCTTATCAATCCTAATTACCCAATAATCTTTAGAGGCAGATTCACCACTAGGACATGCGATTGAATCAAACATATCTTAATAAGAGAGTATGCATATACATCGGTATATATATATAATATCATTATTTTCCTGACTGAGTTTGAAAGACACTTGATTGATGACTGCACTGGTTATAAACAAAAGCACATCATCTTTTTGTTCTTTTTCTTCATCCTATTTAAAATTATCTCTATCAAATTTCAATTCTTTCACAAATAACCGTATAGGTCAATCAGTCTAACTATGAAAGTAATAGTAATCAATGAAATCAATAAAATACAGGTATACATACATGTACTGGGTTTATATAAATAAGTTAAATATAAATAATTTAAAAGTATTAAAATTTTAAAATTGTAAAACACCAATCACACACATCTTGTCACTTACTATAGGCTGATGCAGTCTTCCAATCATGTGGCATAGCCATACCGTTGCCATCCATACCATTTCCGGCTACCTGGATGAAAAAGTATCAGGGAACCATTTCAACCCGTCAAAAATATTAGCTGACACTTTTTATACTTAGATGTAGTTGGCCAATGATTTCGTTAATTCTAAATACTATTACCTGTTGTATTAAATTTAGAAAATTAATCATACTTAATTGTGTATGTAATTAAAATTACGTAGTGGATATGATCCTTTTAATTATTAATCGCATCAGCCCGTAATAATCATATTGGCTCTCCGTAGAAACCAATAAAAAGGGACAATTGTATCGCGGATAAAGCAAGTGTGATATTAAAAGAAAAGAAAGGAATTAGTCAGACCGACCTATACCCATTAAATCAATAATGTAATTAGTAGTATCATCATAATAATGATTCTCACAGCTAGAAAAAAATTGAATTTTAATTTTAATCTCTCCAACACTCCTCTAGAAAATCTTCCGCATACCATTCACTGCATGCACACGCTCGTTACTATCAATATATCATAAAATATAAACATTCAGCCATTATAAACCAATTAGGAATTGGTCCCAATACGTAGGTTTGGATACAATGAATCAATCCAGTTATTTAACTGATTAAGTCATTAGCTGATAACATAAAGTAGTGCGTATGCGTACGTTCCAAAGTTTTGTACTATACTAATTTTCATATGTGACTTTTATCCAATAGGAGAGAATATAACGAGAAAGAGGGGAATATATGTATATATAAAAACAACAATAAAAAGTAAAAGGAAAACAAATATGTATGTATATGTATATACATATACATATATAATACAAACAATCAAAACAGTCAAAGATTATATGTAAACAGCAATAAAATGTAAACTAATAATAAAATAAATAGAAGAAGGTATTAAAACACAAAGAAAATAAAACGACAATAACAGTAGGGAAAGAGGTGAAAGAAAAATTAAGAAGAAAAAAAAAAGTAGAATCTAATATATATATGAAAATAGACCAATAGACCGTAAGAGATAATAATTGTGGGCAGCAGAGGGAAGGGGGCAGGAGATCTAAAAAAAAAGAAAAAGAAAAATATTGCATTATAAACAAATAACACCTTCCCTGGTTAATATAAAATGAGGGGAATACAAAAAGGAATGATTAAGTCATAATATGTATATGTAATAGGTACTGGTTATGATAGGATGATATTATTGGTAGTTGAAATGTGTAGTAATATAGTAGGATTTATATGGTATGTTGATAATGGTAGATATATGGAAGACAATTGATGTACACAGAGAATAAAAATAGTAAATAAAACGGATGCCACCCAGTAATTGATTGATTATTAAAAGGATAAGGATATAAAGTAGTATAAATACATATGTACATACACCCACGTATGCACATACACATACGTACACACATATATATATATACAAATATGCAAATACATACACATATACATATACAGATATATACACACATTATATATATTTCCATATATGAAAATGTATACAAAAAAAGACTAATCAAACCACAAGGGGGGGAGATAGGGGAACTATAATTATGATTATGGGAAAAGATCCAATGAAATAATTGGAGGCAAAAGAAAAAGAAAGAGAAGATAGTGAAGGTATAATATTCAAATCCATGTTTCACATGCATTGCAAGTATTACATCAATGTTTAATCAGGGCTATAAAAATAATATATGTAAGTTCTATACTTAGGTATTATATGTATGTATGTCTTAAATACGTCTTATATTTGCGCTATATCGGTTTTATATAATACATTATATCAAGATATATTTATTATTTCTGCATTACCATAAAAGTGTGTGATTGGTACGTACGATAAAGCCACTCTCCAATAAGCAGCAATGTATGGCTACCATTAAGGCATCAGATAACGTCTCAACCTGAGCACTGGCATACACATCTTCCAGTCTAGGAGGCCATGTAAATTACTACATATATGATTTATATATTATTTATATGTATATTTCTAATTTTCAAACCAAGTACCACATACACACATACATTATACATATATACATATACACCTATCAACATAACCACAAAAACAAGCATAAACACTGTTAACTACATCCAATAATTACCTTTCAGGTACGCCTGCCCATCCTCGACAACCATTGGTTGGTTCGTTATTTTTAACAGCCAATGCACTATGAGAACCATCTAGCACTGAACCTGTACTATTTTTTCTTGATGTTGATTGACTTGCACTACCTGACGATGAACTGCAACTACTAATAGAACGAGGGATGGTGGAGGATTCAACCTGCATATATGATTGGCGCTAGGTTAATTATAAATTTAAAGAGCCTCGTTAAAACCAAATATCTGGTAATATTATTATTCTTATTGTTGCTTTTGTTGTGTTAGTGTTGCTGTTACTAATATTAGTAGCACTGGTAGTATTATTATTGTTACTATTATTGATAATACTACTAGCTACTCTCTATCATTATATTATATTATATTATACTGTAATATGTTGCATTACATTTTATTGTATTGCATTGTATTGTATTATATTAGGTCATACTATATAAATTATACTTACATACTCTATCATACAATATACCTACTTGTGCCCACAGCCAATCTATTTCTTTATTTCGTAACATTTAAAATAATCCTTATTATGAAATTTAATAAACCTATATATTGATTATTTTATAACTATGAAGTGAAAGGAATATTTCTAAATAGGCTGAGAGAGAGCCTTTCGCATTCGATAAAAAAATACAAATTCAATCAATAATTTGGCTTAGCATTTAAAGTGCCATATGAAAACCCTTGTTAAATTAAAAAATAAAGAAAAAATGATTGGTTAGATAAATGTAATACACATTATGTGAGGAAAACTCACACTGTTTTAAAATCAACAATCTAAAAATGGCATTAATCATGTTATGGAATTTTAAATAATAGTTAAGCTAATAAATATAAAATCATATCAGCAATAAAAATTACATATAAATATATATATTAATACAATATTATAAAAATAATGAGGTGAAGGTTAAGTTAAATGTTTTAAAAAATGAATAAAAATATTTAAAACATAATTAACTAATGTAGTTATTTTTTATCAAGCTAATAAAATAATGACATCACCTCAGTAGGATGGTCCAATTGTTCTTCTTCACTGCCAGAATTCGTTATATCAGCCAATGATCTTCCATGTCGTTCCGCTGCATGGGCTATATCAAACTCATTTAACACGAATAGAAGGTCACCACACGTTAGTCCTAGCTGTGTGAATGGATGTTTAATTAACGCCATTAGCTAAATCTAATCAATAGTGATTAAATGTAGTAGGCAAGCCTGAGGTTCTGCTTTATAGTTAGTATATATGTATAAAAGTATAAAGGGGTAGGGTATAGTTGGTATATATATATATATATACATACATATACATATGCATACACATATGCATACTATCATGCATACTATCACACATATTATCATACATACACTCCAGCATATATGCATACATACATACATACATACAGACATACCGACATACATACTATCATACATACATATGAACATATATACGTATATACATATAATACACATATACTATCATGTATACTATCATAATACTATCATACATGAATATATATAAGGTATAACCTTTTGCATGCAGATGAGTATATGGTTAAATACATCTACGTTGGTAATAATTGTCAAAGTTATAGATCAACAACATAATGTATACAACACACACTAGTCATATATGAATATGATGACGTCAGGGATATATCCATGTTTAATAAATAAGTTGATCACACAGTGGTCCATATCAAAAGAACTATAATAAGGGAAAATTATAATTATATATATACTTATTTAAAAAAAAATACACAGCCATAACATAACATAATATATATAGTAGTTCACCTCTTTCAAAGTCTTCTGCTCCTCCTCCTCTTTCTCTATTAAGGGATTCTGATTATTCAACGATAGAATAACTTTAGGTGTCTCTGATGTTATAGGGTACAGTGTAGGTTATTATAGGTTACAGAGTATATCATAGGGCATAGTGTAGGGTATAGTGTAGGTTAGGTGTATGTTCTAGGGTACGATATAGGGTATAATACAGAATATATTATAAGATAGAGCGTAGGGTAGAGTATAGGGTATAATGTAGGATCTAGCGTACGGTGTAGGTTAGTGTACGGTCTAGCATGAGGTGTAGGTTAGTGTAGGTTAGATAATTAATTATCATAGATATTTAAGTATGAATGTGTCATAATAAGTACGTGTATGTGCCTGTATGTAGATGTGTATGTACTTTCATGCTTTTTATCTGCCTGTGTGTAGGAATGACTGGCTCTACATAGAGACTATTTGTGGAAGAAAGAGGTGGAGCTATTCCCACAATCTACTAAAAGTGGGCACTGTCATCTTAGGATTAGTTTAGATTAAATCTCTTTCTAATTGTTTCAACATTCTTAACTAAAGTCAGCTACTATATTTTGAAATACACTGCCTAAGTGTATATAATATGCAGTGTGCCTGTTATTGACTATTTAAAAAAGAAAAGGGACAAGTAGTTTTATAAAAGATTGAAGTTCACATGTTAGTATGAAATATATCTATAAAGCCATATATATTAATTTATGTATATATGTATATATGTAAAAATTAGCACACCAAAAGTAAAATTAAAAATACCATTATAATCATCGGTGAAAACTCGTTGGACGGTACTAATAAATGAAGAGAAAGTGATATTTTCACTTTCAGCCACTACTGAATGAGTGACTCCATCAAACCTAATTCTCAGTCTCATGTTATATAGATAATCACTCAATGGTTTGACTGAGTAGCGTCCACAGCTAACTATACTACTCTCTTTTGTCCTATTTTAAAACCAAAATCACTATTAAACTGTTTAATTTTTTATTTTATTTTCTGTACTATTTAATGTTTGGTTTTGTTGTTTTTAAGAATAAAATAGATAGTCGTCTGTGAGCCATAGCCTCGCATGCCATTGGCCCATTAGTTTTTATTTGTTCAAATAGTATGTATAATTACCATATATGTAAATTAAATTGCGCATACCGTGGTTTCACAATCGCCACTGTAGATTAACTGGCTTTGTATATAAACTAACTAATACCACAATAGTGTGTAGTTTTAATAATAATAATAATAATAATAATAATAGTAATAATAGTAATAATAATAATAATAATAATAGTAATAATAATAATAATAATAATGATTAATAATTTATTCCTAGTAGGATAAATTCATTTAGCATCTCTTTATGTTATATACAGCATTATATATACAGTAATATCTAAAAGGTTTTTTATATTTTTGTCACTCGACTTCTCTTTATTTTACCGTTCTTTACAGCATAAATAATTGAATACTCTAGAGGTAAAACGCTATTTTCAACTTCTTTTCCCCATGGACGCTCTGACTGCTGCCAGGCAGGGTAACACAGGAATCCTATACGCCCTGCTTAAAACATCAGCAGCAGAGGACTACATAGATAGAGCTACAGGAAATACAGTGGGACACGAGGCTGTATTAGGAGGACATGTTGATTGCTTGTTGTTAGCGCTACGATATGGTCTACCTGTTGATTATCAGGTGAGTGATATGAGCATTGCTTCTAATAAAGTCTGTTTGGTGGCAATCAACGCCTTCAGCATAGTTTTATAAATATCTGTTTTTGATATAGAACTATTTTTTTGTATGTTTCTGTTCCTTTCCCCTTCTTTATTATTTACTTCCTACTCTATCTTGTCTTCCGACTTCCTTCCTTCCTCTTTCCCATCCCATTTATTGCCCCTTCTCACATCCTCCTGGTCCTCATTATAAATATTCATGGTCTCAATAATACAGGGTTTATAGGTAGACCGAAAATTATAATTATACGAGGGGTTTATATAATGAGGTTTATCTGTGTGTACAGAGGGCACGTGTACCAACACACTACTATTTATTTGCTATATATAAATAGATGTGTGTATTTACTTGCTATATATGTGCTGCATGGACCCTTATGCTTCTTCTTATTCAGAATTTAGCCGGGGAGACCATGATATATATAGCTATGCAAGTAGGTGATGACAGAGCTGTGACACATCTAGTTGCCGCAGGTTGTGACGTCAACCTACCTGCCTATAGTGGACTGTCGCCCTTAATGGGTAGGGGAAATAGAATGAAGATACTCCCGTAGATATGTGTGTGTGTGTGTGTGCAAAAGGAGAGAATGCTTATGTGTGAGAATATTAAAATTAAAATTAAATAATATAGATTGTACAACGATATACATATACATATTATCATTTATACCATTATACTAGCATACTAGCGTATATTTTATCTTATTTGCTATCATGCATACTATCATCAAATATAATGTTATACATATTATTATACCTACTTTCATACATGTGCATACAAATGACTGCACCAACGCCCACACTACAGTGGCCACCCGACACGGAAATTTAAACTGTCTAGTGAATTTTCTACGCAAGCAATGCATCTGTGAAGGTTTTTGCCATTGCAACTGTACCATTGATGTATGGAGGAGAGAGCCTGAGAGTGGATTGACAGCTATTGATCTAGCTCGCCATTATGGCCGTGAAGATTGCTGGAATTTTTTGTGTAGTTATATGGATGAAAACCAGGTGAGATACATGTATGCATGCATGTGTAATGTATTGGTATAATTCTCTGTGGAAATGGCTACGTTTGTATCTGACTATGTATATGTTTGTGAAATACCAACATCCTTTTGTTTTTATATCGACTACTAGATGTTAGTATATATTATTTTTCCTGATCATGTTGATGAGTCTATAGCAATGTCACAAAACTTTGTTAAGTCTTCTCATTGATTTTTATTTAATGAGACTTAAACCTAAAAGTTTTTATTGTTTGGTCTACAGTCACGTGAGGAAATGGCAGATGTGTTACGACAGGAGGAAGTAGATGATTTATGTGATTTAATGGGCCTTGACCAATCACAAGCTGATATCCACCGAAATGCTGTAGATCTATTGACAGATGATTTGGCTAGAGCTTGGTAAATAGAACTTTATACATGAATATATAAGACATTAGCATTATACTGGCTAATATAACTGAAAAAAATTATTAATATTTTTTATGTGTACCAGTCAAACAAAATGATATAAAGAATACAACTACATAGATTAGGGAGCAGTGTTTTGTTATCCATATAATGTTTTTGCATATATAACAGTATATGGGTTTATAAGGTGACCCTATGTAGGAAAAGTATAATTTACATGAATACGCGATTTATTAATCAATGTGATTGCATCCATATACTATTAAAAAATACGCTTTAACGGTTCTATCATATCACACGTTCTGTTTTAACATTATTTAATAATACCAATTATAATTACACTTGTATTTACACTTCATAAAAAAACTCCCATCACGTATAAACTGAAGACTGTTGTGGGAGCCCATTATGCAATGAACTTGTAAATGTGTGACAATTACCCATCTGTGATTTGTTTAATCGATTTAATATTAGCCTGTCTATACTATATTTTCCCTCGCATTATTAGTTAAGGCTCTTTCCTTTTAAGTTACTATAAGACGTATCTTACTCATTCCAAATATAGACTCTTAAAGTTAATTCAATCTAAAATACCATCCACGAGCATTATTTTTGGAATATTTTTTCTATTAAATTTAGCACGATCTCTATTTAAGCCTTTAAATGATATCAATCTTGCTGGATTGATCGCCTAGTGGATGTCGTGTGCGTAAAAGCTATTTCGGCGCTTCTTATATATGCATAATGTAATTCATCAGGATAAAATTATTATGTAATATATTCTATTGGTAACAGAATATAATGATAGACATATGAGTGTAGCTCATAAACAAATGTATAAACGGAGAGATAGAGAATGATAATCAGTTATACAAGCTAGCATAAAAAATATATATTATATATACAGCTGTAGACGCGCCATTTAATGTCAAATATGGCTATCTAATTAATTGATGCTGAGTTCCAAATTATTCTCCTTGTAAAATGTTATATTTGGAAAGTATGAACAACTTCTGTTTGAGGCAAATTGGAAATTCTTGATTCTGTAGTGACACTGAATAAAGGTTACACAGCTTTTATTCTAAATTGTCTGCTTACAATAATCGGCTGCCACCCTGAACATAGTTATGATAGTTACTACGCAACCTGAAATCAACATATAGATAAAGAAAACTAAAGCAGTGAATGAGACAATGCTACATATTCTCTGCATTTATATATTTATATATTTTGAGAAAGGCCCAATCTAGTATAAAATAACAGGGAAATTGATACTAAAAATATGGGAATACACGCATACATCTATGACAAGTGGAGGAATTTTTCCATTATTTATGCTACTGGTTAAAGCGTTATATATGATGAGTATTTCTGTCTCTACAGCATATGGAAGACATAAAGCTACAGTTAGCATAAGTTATTTGTAGCTATCATTATTAATATTGCAGTCTTGTAAACTATGATTTAATTAGTCTCTTTATTTATATGCTTTATTATATTAGTTACTTCAAATTATAAGTGATTTTGTTTCTATTCTTATAGCTGATGATCCAGAATAAAATTAAAATATGCATATTTAACAGCTATTGCCTGTTGGTTAACTTGTAATTCCAAGTTAGTAGTTAGGATTATTTTATTTTATTAATAACAGAATAGTTGGCTTCCTGTACTATCTCATTGGTTAACTTTATCCATCCTTTAATTACTTATAGTTAAGGCTCATCGGACTCAGTAAATCACTTAATCCGGAAAATAAAGTTCCAAGTACAAGCGCCATATTACAAAACTAATAAGTATATAGAAACGAACAATAAACAGTGTTTTAGTACAAGATATCATGAACCATGCTGTCTAATGCTGGTAGTAGCTGAAATACATCAACAGGTACAAAATAGATAAACTCTCGAGTTGTTATCAATATATGTATATGTCCCTATAGATAGGTAATTGATATTTTAGGTATTAAATTTTTTCTTTTTTTAATCTTTATAGAATATGCACCGAGCTTAAATACTACTGCTCAATCTAGTGACAGTGCTGTTGCAGGCAGGAACCTCAATACATCAAGTTATAGTAGAGATATTTTTTTCATTAATGCATTAACTTAACAAACAGTTAAGTTCATTATGTCATTATATCTAATTAGAAAATCGCAATCACAAAATCAGGTTGCTCACTACTATTCCTCAATTATATCATGCGATCTCATAATTCCAAAGGTCCCTACAATTCCAGAGTGCCAAGAGATACTGGAACAACTACTTACTTAATAAGTTGATAAGTCAACATCATATATATCCTAGCCATCATATTATATGTGTATTAAAAAATATTTTTCTACATTTAAATAAGTTAATAAGTAGATATATTAACTTAATAATTTTTAATAATTTTATTAGAAATATTATAATCAGTAGAAATAGAATGGACCTAGTACATTGCTACATTATCAATAAATATGGACTTAAATAAGTCAGGCACATATTATTATATATATATATTATATAGAAAGCACAACATATTACTTGAATATCTTCATCTGGAGCAAATCTTCGTTCTGGATCAAGCCAGATTTACTAGTCTAAACAAAGCTTCCCTTTCCATTGATTCTTCTAAAATTAAGAGAACACATACTTATCTAACCCTTGATGAAAATCCAATTATCAACTAAACAACTACATTAACCAATCTAGAAGCAGGACAAATACAATTCTTTGATATAGACATGATCTTCAGTTGTCACCAAAAGGACAATAATGGGAAGTCAGATTATTATTTTAATAAGGTTGCAGGCCCTTTTCCCATGCTTCCATCTGCACTCTTTCATACATTTTTACAGTTACATATACACAGACTTGCTTTCCAAAAACTCATTTTACCCGCAAAATATAACAAAGAATACTCTCACAAATAAAATAAAATATTAACTCCTACACCTTTACCAGCATTATTACCACCCTGACACAAAACTTCATACCATCTTTACCACCACTTGTTAATGATTTGTTCACACCTTCTATTACAAAACCCCTAGTTACTTTATCATTAATTGTAACAGCACTGACTGACACAGTACAATTACACTTCCAATCCACAACCAAAACCAATCATGGTTAAAACTAATACTATAATATCTCAAATTTCATCACAAGAAATAGCAATTATCATCAAGAAAACCCTTAATAGCCCATATACAATCAATTTAACAATGAAATAAAACTATTAACCAAAACATGCAAATTTTCTGACAAAGTAGAAGCTTTTGGTGCACACCTGGCTTTCTCTACAGCAATGCAACCCATATCACACGCTATGCTGGAGCCACTGCCAAGTTCCTCCTACAACAGGCCAATCTCAAATTAGTCTTCACAACTAGTTCCCAGCTCATGGTTCAGGATTGGAAGGAAGAAATCCAAATGATAATACTGTACACTGTGTCTGGATTGCAGATGGGCACTATACAAGTATTCTCTCATTGGTTGACTTTGCCAGACTTGATTAGTTGGTCTTCCAGTAAATAATCCGGATAGAAATTTTCTATCACCTGAGAATCAAAAGAAATAACAGGAATTTGACAGCTGAACGCTGTAATAGCAAACAGTTATAGTAACCAGTAGATTTGTTGCTTTGGGAACGTATTAGGTGCATAACCAGGGAAACAATTAATAGATGTATGTATGTGTGAAGTTCTGATTGGATTGTTGTACATTGAAAATACTTGACACTAGGTTATAAACCAGTTGTTTAGACAACGACTTCCCAGGGAATTTAATAGATAACTATAACCAAATGTAGTGACAGCAATAATAAAGAATAATCTATCTAAGCATGGTGAGGAACTTAGTTTCAGCAATAAATATTATTTATTTATTGGTGTTTTTCAGTTGTAGTGGGTTTATATATTTTCTGGTGATAAAAGCAAAATATGTCCCATGACGTCCAATGACGTCACAAATACTTTCATGATAATATCTTGCAACGCCAACAACTTTACAAGATTTTTAACGAATACAAATGAAACAATTTTATTAGTTAATGACGTCAAGATAATAAATAAAACGAAGACGGTTGGTTACTGGTATGGTTAATAGATATGATTTAAAATATACTATATTGTATGGCCACTGCAGCCTATCAAGGTGAGTTGTATTGTTTACTTAGTTTATACTAAATTTAGATATATTTAACTCAGTCCCTCTCTTCTTAAGGGAGGCTTTTCCTTTCTAGACGTAAGGTATACTCATGTTTTGGTTGTATATATATATATATATATATATCATTCCAGTCGCTTTTTATCATCGCCTTATCAATATTTCTATTCGTATATACCTCTCCAAACACTTATACAGGTCTTAGGCAACCTATATGTCTTCATCCGCATTCTTTAATAGTTGCTTACACCGAGGACTCCTTTTTTGTACCTACCTACCTACCTACCTACAGATTTTCATATTGGCCATGGAGCAACACACGCCACCCCCAACCACCACTACAAGCAATGAGCACAATCATACCTCTTCTACTACTATTACTAACAATAATAATAGTAATCCCCCACCTCCTCCCTCCGGAGCTCAGCCACAGCAACCAGCCCATGTACCTTTTCCCTCAATAGGCGTGTTTGGTGTTCCAGTACCTCCCGTTAGAGTAGGTGTGGTTGTCAATGGACCACATACAACAGGTAGTGATGTTGGGGAAGCAGTGAACTATGCCACAGGTATGATAAGACAGTTGTTTACCACGCCTTTTACCGCTACTCAACCCAACCCTGCCCCCCAACCCACTGCCACTACCACTACTACTTCTTTTTCTCATGCTCCACCCCAACCCAACCCTGCCCCCCGACCTGCTACCACTACCACTACCACTTCTTTTTCTAATGCTCCACTCCAACCAGCAATGGCTCCCCCTCCTGCGCCACTGCAAACTACGCATGTACCTATGGGCGGTCTTGGGCATCCCTTCCCTCCTGGCCCTATGCCTTTTCCTGAAGATACATGCCTTTCAAACAACTTTCCTTCTTCTATTACGGGCCTAGTAACTGAGCCGGTTCTTCTTCAATCCGCTGTCTATTCAATGCTATTGCATACACACACAGCCCATATTGACACAAAAGACCTACACCAACAGGCCTCTCTGGCCCAGAGTATAGCCATGGAAGGAGCACACGAGGGACATACGCTTGACCTTGCCACAACAAAGGCATCTCTTAGACATATAGCTCAGTCGATGGTGACTGCTGCTGCAAGGCTGCGTGATCAAGTATGTGTTAAGAGGAGGAATAGTAGAATGAGAAGAGAGAGAGAAAAGAAAGGATGTTTAAGGAGGGGAAATGTGTGTCAAGCGAGGTGTTATACTCTAACCTATCCCTTGTTAATCATTGCCAGATATCCTGTATTTTTATCAAGTACACACACCACACGTACGTATCTATATCACATCTGTGCATGGTAGAGGTATACTCTTATATACATATATTCACACAGTTAAAGGTATACATTACACATAGATATATATAAGCGCCACTACCTGACTCCTATTGGTTAATCAGGCCAATACAGTGCATGCAGAAGCACAGAGATTGTTGGAGCTGTGCCAAGAGCCCCAGTTGAGTCCAAGTGTGCCCCAGTTGATTCCAAATGTAACCAATCAAAACACAACAAATAGGTATATGATATCTCCTTGTTTACCTGGTTTGTGGTTTATCTTCTTATAAAACCGTCAAGGATACGAGGATTATAGAGTTATTGGAATTGCATGATATAACCATTGCTTTCTATAACCATTACATTATATAACTATTATATAATATAACTATTAAAAGTAAACCCTGTATGACTATCCATCAACCTATCTGATAAGATACACCAACAGGCAACCTAACCTCGGGCGATCACACTACTCAACCATGTCAATACGTGCACTGAAACAGCTACTAACTACTATGGGAGTGGGATATGGGGACTGCCTTACAAAAGAAGAGCTATTAGACCGACTAATGGAGCAATTCCCTACCCCCCCCGCCTCCTCTTCTCCTCCCCATCCCCCTGTCAATTCCTCTTCAGCTACAGCCTCCTCCTCCTCCTCCCCTGCTCCATCCCTTGTCAATTACGGCTCAGACCTGTCAGCATCCAGACGATTCCTCTACACAGGCATGCCAATATGTGCATTGAAACAGATACTAGCTTCTATGGGGGTGGCATACGGAGACTGTCTTACAAAGGAAGAGCTAGTGGACCGCATAATGGAGCAACCTCCTTACAATACCCCCACCCTTCCCCGTATCATTCCCAGCCGAGTCCCAACCACTGCCCCTTCCAGCAATACACAGGAACAGAACACATCCACAACAACCACATCCACCCCTTCCTGTTACATTTCCCCTCGGGGTGTAATGCATATAACAGGTGTTGATTTATCTCAATTCCCATATCGCGAGGAAGAGCATGCCGGTATTGCAAGGATAGCGCAATTAAGGAGAGAGCAAGGTGTCCCGCCCGATCTTCCTCCATTGGGAAATTTTAATCCATTTAATCCATTTAATATACCCGGCTATCCATTCCCTGGAGCAACCGCACCCCCCAATACAACTACTACCTCTAGTAATTCCACCAATCAAAGACCATCTACTACACCAGGTGGTGGGGTTACCACTGAACAAGGAAGGGAAAATGGGTCGAACGAGGCCAATGGAAATATTAGCGGGTCGGACCAAGGAACATCTTTCTCACAACAGAATTCTAATGGTGTTAGTGGAACTGAACCACACAGCCATACCCACACCCACACCCGCACATATAATTCTAACGATAATAACAATAACACCAATAACAACAATGGGTTTGAGAATAATAATTATGACCACAGCCACCTACATCACCAACATGTGTTAGGATCGTTGCCCCCTAACCTTAACCACGAGCAGATCCATCAGTATGCAATGCAACAAGCAATGAGGAGGCACCATGCCATGCTGGGCCAACCAGGTCCGCAACCAGGTACCCACGAGGAGGCAAGGCAACCATTTACCAATGAACAGACAGCACATGACCAATTGCATGAGCAGGCAGTACGAAACGTGCACATGGTAACGCAACAGGTAATATTGATATATATGTACTATCATGCTATTATACTATTATACTAGCATATTATTATATATAACATATCCAGTTATGTGCTATGTTCCCGCCTATTCCATGATTATATTATTATTCTATTTTGTATGTATAGACAGATATACATACACGCATGTATCTATTTACATATACGTATTATTATTTAAAATGTAACTTAATCCCACTTCTAGTGTGACATGCCCATCTCCTACCCTCTCAAACTGTGGGTTTCTTTCTGTTTAGTTCTAGTTCTCTTGTTCCTCTCATTCTAAGAATACGACATAGGCGCATGCCTTACTCTATGTAAGTCCTATTATAATATATAGTTCTGCTATAGCATGCAATCATATTAAAGTATATTATTATATTATAATAAGTAGCTCTATTATAGTATATAGTCCTATTATAGTATATAATTCTATTATAGTACATAGTCCTATTATAGTACATAGTCCTATTATAGTATATAATCCTATTATAGTATATAATCCTATTATAGTATATAGTCCTATTATAGTATATAGTCCTATTATAGTATATAGTTCTATTATCGTATATAGTCCTATTATAATATATATTCCTATTATAGTATATATTCCTATTATAGTATATAGTCCTATTATCGTATATAATCCCATTATAGTATATAGTCCTATTATAGTATATAGTCCTATTATAGTATATAGTCCTATTATAGTATATAGTCCTATTGTAGTATAATACTATTATAGTATATAATTCTATTATAGTATACTATTCTATTGTAGTGTATAGTCCTATTATAATATATAGTTATACTATAGTATAATTACGAAGGGAGAAGGGAAAGATAGTAAGAAAGAAAAAGAAGTTGTAAATGCACTGATGCATATATGTGTATTTTATATTATAATATTGAGGCGGCAGTTTGTGGCATCTTTATATGGTATATGTTATATGCTATGTGTCATATTTGTTGTATATGTGTAGGTAGGTAAGTGTGTACATATATAGATGTAATGATGGGAATAGGGTTGAGTTATGTGTCTTTTTACTGATTTATTTATTCATATAACATTCTTCCCTTTAGACCTTTAATATCATGGGAGGTCTATCCCCTGTGCCAATAGGAAGGGATCCTATGACGATATCAACCACTGTAATGACAGGAGATACTTCCATGCCATTGATGGAAGAGAGAGTGTCCAATTACATGACACCAGACGGTACTATACATCAGCATAGGCTAAGAACTGTAGGAGATGTCCGCCAGCATGTTAGAGAGTCGGTGAGTAGTGTAGGGTGATTAGCATTTTATATGATCAGTATATATTATTATTATATATATTATTACTATACCCAAGTATTTCTTTAAATGTGGTACTTGTAATAATTGGATGTTCTTCCTTTTTTTTACGTTTCCTATTTTCTTTATTCTTCTTCTCTCTCATATTTCTTTCTATAACTGCACCTATTGACTGTCTCTTGTTTACTAAGCCCAGTTAATTTTCTATTTAATAAATCAATCGAGACATACATTTATACTATGTATACATCCTACCCATATTCCTTTTTTTCTTCCTCTGTCATCTCACTAACCACTAACATATCTATATCTACCCACACATACACTACATGACTCTAGGTGGATGCCACAGGTTTTGTCCAACGTAGTGAAACTGTGAATGGTGTATTGAACTCACTAGCATTTAATGCTATGTGGGGTGATTTGCCTTCTAGATTAAGAGTATTCATACCTAGAGATACCACACCCCAACCTATGCCTACTGAACAGATAAATGCTATGACGAGACTGGTTCAGGATGAGGTGAGGTGATTCATGGATGTGAGTTGGAGAAGAATAAGGAGAGAGGAAGTGAAGGGGAGAAAAAGAATATACATACAAAGGTTAGGGTGATTGGATGGAGGCATGTGAGAAGAGAGAAAGGCAGGTGATATTAGTATTAGGATGATACTTATTGTTGCCATATTTAATCAACCATGATACTAATTAATACATCTTTTACATATACCTAGGCATTAATAAGCGAGCTGAAAAAAAACAACCATGATAACTGTAGTATATGTTATGATGACTTTGTGGTGGGAGGTGGAGATCTGTACCGACTATCTTGTGGCCATGTCTACCATGTAGACTGTGTTACACCTTGGCTAAAACGATCCTCTACTTGTCCTCTCTGCAGGTATGTATAGTATCCTAGGTTATTCTATATTATCTTATTATCTTATTGTCTTATATTCTATTATATTATCCTGTTTATTAGCTTGTAATTCTCTATTTGCATGTGTATCAAGTCAGAAGTTGTTTGTTGTGGTTACTCGTACGAACTGAAATACTTGTCTATTTCAGTCTGTTGAGTTGTTTTCTTATTGTGTCGTAATTGTTTTCTCTTGTTATCTTACTGTGTTATAGTTATTTTATTATACCGTAGGTATTGTCTCATTGTGTTGTGGTTATTATCTTACCCATTATGGACGTCAACCACAATCGCAACTAGAGAATTAAATAAAGGCAAAAGAACTTTATCTGGTATAACCCCAAAGAAACAAGAGGCCGATCCTGTTAAAGACAACCCTTTATATCTTTTAAATCTAGCATGCTCTAAATAGATTAGTTGCTAATTCGAATATTAATTAACTGGACTATAACTAGTTTTTCTATGTTGTGTGTAACTTTATTTGGTAGTGTTTCACTTCATATTATATTATATTATGCTCTTCTGTATTATATACATAATAAAGTACTCAAACATTTGCATAAATAGAAGAGAATAGGTTGAACATGCATGTGACTACAAAGTGATTCTCTACACATCTATGATGATACTCACTATATTATATTATACTGTGATGTAATATACTATGTTATACAGTCTTATACTGTCTTACACGAGAAACTTACCATATAACCACCACCTACCAGAGCGAGCTTTGACCAACAAGCTTAATATACAATAAGTACCACTGGCTCTTGTAAGATAGACGAAACGAAAACGGATATAACAATGTATAAAGAATATAGTAGGGACCTAATCATGTTGTTATGGCTGATTGTGTATATTATGTCTTCTTAAATGTATTTTTACTGTATTGATTATTAATTAGAGTTGTTGATTCATGGGTTCTGGCCTTAAAAATTGTTGCAACTTGGCATATTTCTACGCATTTATTTAATATAATGATATATATATAAATCGCTACAAGATCATTTGTTTTACGTTTACCATAATTGAAAATTACTATTGTGATGGTGGCCCGATGGGAAACATCGGAGCTAAGTGTGAAATTTAATGTCCGTGTTATATATAGTACAAGAGGTACTCTGGGGCCTATTGTGGATTTGAGAAATTTATTTGCCTAATTGAGCCTAGTGCAATAGGAGGAATTACAACGTATGCACTATATTCTTTCAAAGCTAAAATTATCTTGCTATACTTTCCCCTATCCAAGTGAATTTTGTTCAAGACAATAAAAATCATTTTTCATGATAAAGAGCGGAAAGCAATGAAATTGTAGCTAGAATGTAATTAACGTGGAAAAAATGTTTGGTGGCAGTCACGAACCATTACTAGTAAAAAAAATTAAACTAATAGCATTGGTTTCTAGATAGAGAGTCGCATAGGTTATAGAATTGAGGAAACCTATGTACAATCTTTCCTTAGTATAAGAAATTAAATTGTATGTATAGTATATAGTGTAAATAATTGTGACTATATACTATTTATTATCTTAATATGTTTTTTTTTCATTCTTTTAATATGATAAGACCAGTAAATACTAGTGATATCTAGCCAATCTATCTCGTTATTTAATACAATCCAGTAGGACTAATGTCTCGGTTAAGGTATAAGTTTTTCAGTGGCGCCGAAAATTTAAAGGGCCGATTGATTGGTCGTAGCTGGTGGTTTTATTTCACCATTGAAGTTTTGGTATAACATAGCCATAGGTGGGCCTATACCTCGGCTATCTCTGTTTTTAACACGACTGTTTTAGTACCATATAGTCGTGGATTTACCTACTCCGAGTCTCTGAAATTTTAATTTTTATACTAAGTATGGATTACACTAAGGTTTTGATGTAGTGCTTATTTCTCTTTATGAAAAGTAATCCTGATTATCTTGAACGAAGTTCACTCGGATAGGGAAAGTATAACAAGATGGCTTTAGTTTACTGTAATTGCCGATTGAAACGACAAAGTGAGCAAGGAACGGGGATATATAAAAAGGGGATTGATATATTGACAGATTCTATTGCACATATGCTACCTGATCTATCTTAATGTAATGATTAGTTGTGTGTACTATAAATTAAGAAATTTCAATATATCATGACGATTGGTCGTGGTAGTAAACTAAATTTTAATGAAGAAACAGGTTAGGTAATTTCCAGAACACTATTTTATTAATTTGAGTATTTCTGTATATAGCTACAATTATTTAATATTATTAGCAATTACTATTACATATGTAGCTTGAAAAAATAGTTAGTACAATCTATTTGTATTAAATGTCAATCCAAGATGATCGATCAAAATTGAATCAGCCAATAGTAGCGGTCCCGTGACCGCGACTATATAACAAGCTATTTCAGATCATGTTTTGAGTGCATATAACTCGATGTTTAGGCATCCTGCCTAAAACAAGTCCCGTCGACTTGTTGATAGCACAAATATGTTTGAGTAGACCTGTACTCCGTACAAGCAAAGGTGCACGTTAAAAGGCCCCTTCATTTGCTATTTTCTCTTTTTCTAAACGAATATTGGTTACAGGAACGCTCTTGTCTCTCCTATTATTCCCAACAGAAACAGATAAACAGGCATGAATAGATAGACATAATTATAGAATAATGTATGGAAATAGAAAGGCAGCTTTTGCCAGTAACTTACTGGATAGTGTGGAGTAGTATAAGGCAAAACTATACGTATATATAAGTATAATTATATGATAATGCGTATGTATACATGCATATATGATAGTATGTATGATGGTATGCATGTATATATGGCAGGATGTATATGTGTATGGTAGTAGATATATAGATATATATATTATAGTATACAGGATAGTCTATGTTTATTTATGTGTTTGTCGTATTGCATATTACCAAACCAATTAGTCCAATAAAGTTACCTACACAAACATTATTCAAAACTAGAAAAAAAACATAACATTCACAAAAAAATTCAATTGACCACTTAACTGTAAGTATTGATTTTATGTTGATATCTTTTGCTAGATTAATTGTGTAACTATTTTTTTTTTTTTTAGGCTTGGAATAATATCTATACAAGTGTTTTGATGGGCTCATTTGATTTTGGTAATATGCAATATAACACATAGATCTATTCATATATAGAATTATAGTTATAGTCTTACACTACTCCACATTATCCGGTCACTGGCAATCAAGATACCTCTCTATCCCTCCGCATACATCTGCCTTACCTATATTTTCTCTATGGACTCCTTTTATTTCGCACTGTTGAACATCAATTGCTCAAAATTTCATTGACAACAACTGCCTAGCCAGTAAGTAAAATAATAAGGCCACTACGACTAATTTACAAGAAATATTCACACGAGACGTGGAGAAAGTGAAGCAGGCAATTAATGCACTCAGGACCATCCCTTTATTGTCCAGATGGGCCATGGCCGCTAAAAGTACAATTCAAGTCATCTAAGATGACTACTACCCAAGGTATATGTATTTGATTTGTTTATCTTTATTGCGTTCTTAGCCATTCCCTCTCCGTCTATTGGTTTATATATCAATCACTAATAACCAATCCGGTGCTACGACTCATAACATTTAATCATATCTTCTACCAATGCTTCAATTTTTAGTTTTCTATTCTGCTGGCTAACACTTCCGTTTCATTTACTCACTCTCTCTTTTTATTTTTCATTGTTTTATCTAATATCATTAATTGCTAGTAATTTTTTGTCTTTGGAAACAGTATATAACTAACTATATAGAGTTAATGCGATAGCTCGTCACTTTTAACCAATTATATCGTATGCTCACCAATAAAATATTTATAATTAGTTATAAACATAAACATGACATTTAACTACCTTTAATGGATTAATAAAATTAGATAAATTAGAATATTGGTAGATTAAAGATCTTGATATTGTCTGATAGAAATAATATATTAATAAACAAGTCGGATTTCAAACAAAACAAAAACACTGGCAGTATTCTTGTAACCTATTAAGGGGAAAAAGCACAAATAAACCATTAAAGGAAAAGACTAAGTGCTATAGATGAACTGAAATCTGAATACCATTCCTAGTCCGATGCCAAATACTTAAAAGTTTAATTGCGTCACTGGGGGTTGTCTTACTATGGATCAGACGGGCGTATATTTTATGTTGCGCCAATCTATTTCAAAATTTCAGCTACCAACGTGCGAATAATATTATCGAGCCGGAAGCACTTGACTCTTGATTTTATAATTATATTTTAAATTAACATTTTAAATTTTCAGTTTCATATAAAAATATTGATGGATATTATTGGTTGGAGGTTACAGTTATATTTTTATGCGAATACATGCAACATACAAGTATGTTAAATATATCTTGGCAATGCGTTATCTATAATCTGATACACTATGTTGGGGCCATATATTTCAAATTTTCAGTTACTAGCATGCGGATAATAAAAACGAATTGGAAGTAGTCGACTTTAGTTATTAATTTTTATTTTAAAAAATATTTTAAACTCACTGCTTCATATATAATATGTAATATCGGGTAAATACTATAGGTTGAAAACTGCAATTACCGTTCTATATACACGCACTTATTTTGTCATGCGTTATCTATGCACTAATTACACTACTTTATGTGTTGGGGCTATAAAAATCAAAATTTCAAAGCGACGAAGGTGTGGAAAAAAACATTGAGCCAGAAGCAGCCAATTTAAATTTAAAAAAAATTATTTTAAACAGCTTTATAAAAGACGGGGTAACTACTATAGGCTAATAATTACCTTCGCATGTACATATATATACTTCAACTTGCGCATGCCAATTCATGCTTTCGTTTGTAGCTATCGGGGTTTAAATAGTAAGATCTTGATTATTTAAAACATACTATTTTTAGGTTGTTATATTAGGCAGATTCAGAAAGCCTTGGTGATAAAGTTGGAGCAACATCAACAATAAATATGTATATCTAATTCACATATACATATATAAAAAATTAATATAAAATTAATATAAATTTAATATAAATTTAATAATAAAGTGTATATTTATTAAAATAAGAAATGTATTTTCATATGCATATTTCATTTATATACTACTAACTAGGCTCAGAGCAAATAGTTAAAAAAAACTTAAAAGACGAATAGGATTTTCACATAGCTAAATATGTGAAATGATAGAATGAATAAGATTAACTATTGGCCTGTTCTCATTCCTTTATTTTACCAACCAATAATGCGAAACTTTAAAATCAGTTAAGCTAACCGCTGTGGGGAGAGGGTTTAAAGGCAACGCACCTTTGGTTTTTGTTACGATAATATATATATGTAATTAAGGCGCTAATTGTTTTAGTAATTGTCTAAACAATATCTTTTATAATACTACGAGTATATTTTTAATCCATATTTTAAAACATGGTTCTCCACAAGGTTATTATGGTCGGAACTGGTGGTGTGGGCAAGTCTGCCCTCACTCTCCAGTTTATGTATGCTGAATTCGTTGAAGATTACGAGCCTACTAAAGCTGACAGGTAAAATATTCATCATTTTTTATAAAGTTCAGCGTGGTAGATTTGTATATTGTTACCAAATTATTTATTATTTTGGTTCATTTCCACACCATCTTGGTGCAAGTCTTTCTTTGCATAAGAATATTTCAGTACCTTTTTATTTGGGTTGTGATTTTTTTTTTTTTTTTTGGATATTATTTGGGCATGAAAAGCCAAAAGTTATTACCGCATTTTGCATTGAATTAGCTTAATTTAGAGGTAAGAATTGGCCTACATATCTTGAAAAAGAGACAAAAAATAGAATAAGACTTAAATTAGCAAAGGTTTTAAATACAAAAATAAGCTTGAAGAAAAATAAGGCTAAAAACGTGATTGGCATCTTTATAATGCCTCTATGCAACTAATACACACCAGAAACAGGAATTATTTTTGTCTATTTGAGATCGTTAACGAGACAATACCACGGAAAAAATATAAAATTATCATTTCACATAACACAAGGCAAAATAATAATCTTTTTGCCTATAGTTATCGCAAGAAAGTGACGCTGGACGGGGAGGAGATCAACATTGATATTCTAGACACAGCTGGACAAGAGGATTATGCTGCCATTAGAGACAACTATTATCGTTCTGGCGAGGGATTCTTCTGTGTGTTCTCTATTTGTGAGACGGTATGTTTATGTATATGTATGTTAAGATTTTGTTTTGTCAACATTTAGTTAATGTAATGTGGTCCAAATGTTTGCCATTACAATTACATATCTCCTATACTGTATTTTATTCATCTCTCATTTTTTTTTGTCCTTGCCCTTTTGTAACCTTTTATATTTTCCTTTATTCTTCATGTTTTTACATTTCTCTCTCTCGTCAATTTTTCCTTCCTTTAGGCCTGACTTGTTTATATTTCTAGCATCTATAGTATATTGGTTTATCTCTCCCATATCGAATTGTGATCAATCATAATATATTTATCAATACTAAATGAGTTTTTTTTTTACTAACAATCTACCTTTTATTATTATTAACCTTACTTACAATCTCTCTTTATTCACTGCTCACCCTAGTGTTCTGCATATATACATATAAAACTAGTCGATTTATATATGCATACATTATGCATTCACTGAAACATCACTCTTTCCAAGTAGAAGCAAGTACACATATATATGCACGTACGTGGGTAAGGTATGCTAACTCTAATCTATGTTACACAGCAATCTTTCAAGGAGACTGAGAGTTTCCGCGATCAAATTCTTCGTGTCCATGACGACGAGAATATTCCTTTCATTCTCGTTGGCAACAAGGCTGATATGGAGGATAAGCGTCAGGTATATCTCTCTGCTCTTTCTTATACACTTCCTCTCTTTCTCTTTCTCTTTTTTTTCTCTCTCTCTATTTCTCTTTAACTTTATCTCTGTATATATTTCGATTGCTAGGTCCACTCCACTACATAGAGTATGATAGATAGCACAGAAGTATATGATGTTTATTAATTACTTTGACTGTGTGTTTTATGTGATATTTATAATGGCATGAGTGATAAAAACTCCATATGTATGCATGTAAAGAAAAAGAATAACAATATAAAAGGGGAAAAAAGAGAGTAAAGTAAGATGATAATAGGTTTTTTTCTCACACGTTGTGTATGTATGCACGGTATGCTTTCCAATATATATATGTGAGTGCTTTCATATCAGTCTTTTCTACTTCACTACAAATATGAACTTGATGATAGCGGCTGCATGCATACATACATCAGGTGTACATACATGCCATCATAATTATATTTATATGCATACGCAGACGCTGTTATTATATACTTTTACTGTGCTGATGTTTAAACGTTTGATATAATTGCTATCTTTTATAACATAATTAACTATTTACTTGTATTGCCGTGATAATTATTTCTACCCACTGTCCTATATATATTCATATACCATTCACTCCACATTCATACATTTCATTATTTTTTTACCATGTTATATAGATGTTTGATCATCCATCCCAGGGGTAGTTTACTAATCTATACAATGTTCATACATACTACCATACACACATGCAGGTGTCCAAGGACGAAGCCGCAGCTAAATGCAAGGAGTGGAACGTACCTTATATGGAGACCAGTGCCAAAACCAAGATGAATGTAGATGAAAGCTATTACAATCTCCTACATCAAATTAGTAGGAAAAAGGCAGCCAAACAACCAGGACAGAACAAGGGAGAATCTCAATCCGGATGCTGCGTATTGCTTTAGAGACCCAAGGATGGGGGGGGTAGTGGGTGTATTGGCTTGATAGATAGGTATATACATATATATAGTGCATGTGGCTAAGGCAGGCGGTCTAATCTAATCTAATGTGTTCGCGTAATGCTATGCATTGTATTGTATTGTTTATTTTTTTATTGACCATTAATCATAGGTTCTGTCAATACAACATACATGTATATCTTTGATGTTATGTTTAGTATGTTTTGCTTTACATAAACAAATGCCTATATATTGCTTCATCTTATAATCAATCATCCTTATCTAACATACACACTTAGTTCAAAAAGTCTGGGATCTCTCGGCGATCTGTTCTTATTCCACTGATCGCATACATGATATTGATTTATCGATAGATTGTGTGGCCGATTGTATACTATAATCTAATCGCAAGGACTGCATGTATTCAATTAGAAGGAATTGTAATCTATAATGCCATTGCAACCCTTGGTACTATATATGCCTCTATCCGATGATAATGCAACCCCAAACGGCATAAATAAAATTATAATCGTCTACCAGCCCTGACATCATTAGCTGTAACTCTTGTCCTTTTTCTTTTATGGCTTATTCGCATATTTTCCCTTACTAGGTTACAATGAGAATCATTATAGCTGTCTTATGCAGTCAGCCATGCATGTTTGTAGAGATTGTATATGGTTGATCTATGTATAATACAAAAGCATGAAGTGACTTCAAAAAGTTAAAAGAAATATGAAAAGGGCAGCGAAAATATGTCAAAACTACTACAAATTAGCAATATTAAAATGCTAATTTGGAAAAGAATGTTTGGTACTAATAAAATAATGACTTGCCTAATATTTAAAACCTGTCAGAATATAATAATTCCAATAAATACTTTGTAGATAGTCGTTGTATATGATATGTTAAAACATATGTAATACATTACCATGATTCCTTAATTAAACAACTATTTGTTGGGAATAATAGGTAGACAGGTGTTCCTGTGACCTATATTCGTTTAAGAAAGAGAATATCGAATTAAGGGAGTTTAAACGTTTCCATTTACATACACAGAGTACAGATATGCTAAGACTTCTTTTTCTTTAAAAAAAAAAAAAAAAAAAAAAAAAA
>NAOQ01000370.1:41212-56274 GCA_002751075.1 Ichthyophonus hoferi
ACTCGGCGTTTTAACAGTTGAAAGCGGTGAAATTTAATAATATATATATTTTTTTAATCAAAATATCATTACTGCAAGAAAAAGAAAGCAGTTTCATGGTAACTTCATTGATTTAACCCACCACAGTTTTTTGGTGTCATGCAAGAGTAGCTTTCATCGAAATGCTATGTTATGCATGTTTGCTATATGTCATCTTGATTGTAAATAAATCGCGCGCTCGCTATATTGTGCTGTATCCGGAGGGGATCTCGTGAAGCGCATTAAGATTCTAAATAATTAACAATACCTAAGGCGCAAACACAGGCTCTCTGTGCACCTAATCGTGAGTTGTATTATCTAATAAGTGTCTTTACGGTCAGTCTCAGTTACAGTAATGAATATAACTGTACAGGTGTTAACCGTAATTGACAAGTATGAAAAAGATCGGAAAAGTATAAATGAAAACGGAAATAACTAATAAAGGTCCCGGCACACCCGGGCATACGTGGCAACTCCGCATGTCTGTGTGTATACACGTGTACCATATTGCTATAGGCAAATACGAATACGTTCGTAATCTAAAAAACTTTGCATTCACTTATTATTTGTTAGACAATATCATAATATATTTATATGTAGTTCTATTATACGACATCTAATTGTCGACCCCGAAGCCCATGGACAGGTCACTAGAACTACCACAGGTTGATATAGGGTTATTGGCCCAGCATGGTTCCACTGCCCCACTCTGCTACACATAGGAAAACGAGACTCTGCCCCTTCAGGACAGGCAGCAACTCAACATCCTACAATACAGCGAACCTCTCGTTCCATTCCTCTCATCCATGGGAACAGTAGTTTTGACAACACAGGCAGCACCTCCTGTCAATCCTTTTGCATATCTTTATCTTTCGGACATTTTTCAAGAAGAACCTGCTGGCTATCCAGGTTCTTTTGATTACCAGGGACATTTATTGCTAAACACACCAGCTTAGATATGATGGATACGGATCAACTAGCGTTCTAATCTGAGTCCCAACCACACAAGACTCCACCATCAGAGTCCCCAACCTAGCTAATACCATACATTACAGCATCTTTAAATGGGTAGGGTTTTGACACTGGGAGAGTACCGTTGTATGGAGACAATACAGGTGCCGTAAGACTATGCTGAAAGATGTGTGTTCCAAAAAACACGTCAAAGTGCTGTTCGATTTCATTACATAGGAAAGCGGTAAGTAACAGGGAGATTGAGGTCATCTGTGAATCAAGTTGCTCACTGCTTGACCAGGCCGTTTAGATCTGGACTATTCCAAGCAGTCAAGAAGCCCCTGCGTCTACAAACAGAACCATAGGCAAAAAATATCCTGGACCGCCTCCAGGGAAACGTCAGCGCGGCTGCATAGCTGAATTAACGGTCTAGCTTTTACTTTTGGCTCCTTATAACGTTTCAACCAATGGGAGTGTTACAAGATTGTTAACTGCGTATTTGACCAAAATCCCGATAACTAGCGGATGATGAAATGAGCAACCTTATGCTAATTAATTGAATACCGCTCCCTAATGAGTCTATCGATTTGCCAATACATAATATGCGGTATGTGAGCACTTAAATCCGAGAGGGAGGAAATTAGTTAATTTGCCATCTAAATGAGGACACAATAGTATTCCAGTATCGAGGTAAGATCAGACAATTCTAGTAAATCTGTGACCTATCGTAAGTTGTATTGGCTAATAGGAATCGTTATCGACAGTCCCAGTTATAATAATGAATACAACTATATAGGCGTTAACCGTACTTGACGATAAAGGTCGGGAAAGTATATATGTGAACGGAAATAACCGATAAAGGCCCGGCACACCTGGGCAAATGCAGTAACCTCGCATGCCTATGTACGTGTACAATACTGTTATAGGAAAATAGGAATACGTTCGTGACACAAAAATTTGCATTCTTTTATTATTTGTTAAACATTATCATAATATATTTATATGCTAATACTATACTATATAGGACCATCGCTTAGCTAAATAGACATACCCTAACAAAAATGGACATCCTGAACGAAGCAGGTATATGCTTCAACTCCAATTCTTGGTTTACACATTACACATTAGGACCTATGGTAATCTAAGATTGTACATTAATTATGGGAATTTCTCATTTATTCCTTCAATACGTTATATTTAATTTGTAGAAAAATATTTACTTTCAGACTCAAAGTCGGTTTATAGGAATAGCCCAGATTAAGCAAATTGTTAAAAGTCAAAGAGCGCTACTTATTCATGACTTGTCTTTTTTGAAGAAAACAGTAGGGTCCGTAACCATAGGGAAAGTATATAACCAAAACTCGGGTCTGGAATTAGGACCGGCTGAAAAAATAAATACATGAGGAAAATTGTTGCATTTTGTATTTTTTAAAATATCTGTTGATATTTATTGCTTATTGCCTGCTATATCTGGCAATTCATCCTCTGACGACAACTGTATAAAACGTAAAGTCGTACATACTCCCATCCCCGCCATCTAGTCTATGAGAAAATGCAAGAAGGTTAAGGTAGACCTTTCTACTGAGTTGGAGTCATCAACTGAGGAACAAGTTCTTTTTGAAACTCTTTTACCGGGCAATTTCAACTTTTCCAATTCCACCTCTACAGATAGTCTAAGATCAACAACAAACTTGGAGGAAGATACCTCCAAAGACCAAGATTACCACAGGCTTAATGAGCCCCAGCAACCTAGCGACGCTTCCACTACTGATTTTTTGAATATCAATCACGAAAACACTGCTCCAGAGGGACACGTTAACAAAGAAATACTTATTGTTACAGCTGCACTAATTACTGAAAAAGCTTCAAGCCTTCTTTTTAATTTATTCCAGTCTTTTGTAACAAATATCTCAACTCCTTCATCAAAAATGGGTGGAACAATATAGGCGGATAAAGTTAACCAACAGTAGAGAGGTACTGGGTTCACTATCCAAAATGTCCAAGAACCCCAGTTCCATTAACCAATGGCAATCAACTAAGAGCATGTTTTCAGGGGTGGAAGAGAAGGATAGCTGTCATATAGTGATTAGTCATACAACAACATCGCTCACATGCAAGTTTCAGCATGTTTACAGACATTGAGCAAGCCTCGTACTGGCTCATCTCTCAGCCCCCGTTCTCATTTTGACAGTTGAGGCAACTTCAACGTGTTACGACAATTATTTTTGATCGAAAATTGCAACTACAAGCAATTCAAAAATCTATTACAATTTCAGAGTGCCAAGAGCAATTAGAATAATAGTATATTCAGTACTTTAACTATTATCATTGTTGTTATAGTATACATTTTTCTAAATCTGGACAAGTTAACAGGTGAACAAATTAACTTAATAGCTTTATTAATAATATCATTATCAGCAGAAACCTAATACACTTAGTAAACTATGCTACAATAACGGATATGGATCTGAACCAATCAGATAAAGATTATTGCATAACATTCCCAACCAGGTAGATGTATTTGTCAATGCATAGTATATGAACACTTACATTAATTAGGTAATTAGCTAGAAGGTCATTCAAATGAAGATACAATTGCATTAAGCAATAAGAATATTTACAATCAGTCCCATTAGCAGGACTCAATACAGCCATGGTTAACACCCACAATAAAAAAGTGCAGCAAGGATAAAAGGAACGGCTCTAGACGGAGCTACGAAAAAAAAAAGATCAATAAACCAAATCTATCGATAGGCGCCCGACCAAAAATAAATAAAAATAAAAATAACTGTCACTAAAAAAAGACTATGAAGAGGCACAAAAGAAAAACTAAGCAAAAAACAGAAGAACGGGAGGTAAAGAAAATACAACAGATATTGGCATATATTCATTCACAACATACACACATTCTTACTGTCGCAGGTATTGTAGATACTAGCAGGGTGTCTATCTCCATTGATACTAATGATTTCAAAAGAGTAAGGGTTGGTATAAATTTAGGAAAAAATGTTACGATTGCAGTTCAGCATACTGAATATGATAACAAAAACTTACTTCATACAACTAAGGAAACTTTGTCCCTACGAATCACTTCACCAGATCCGATTTGATCCAAGTCAAAAAAAATTCTTAATAGATGGGTACCCTTCCAATTTGCCTATACAAAGTGACTGGGCAGGAGATGGCAATTTAACTCCGAGGAGACTCCTATGTGTAGCCAACATCGAATGAAATTTTACATAGCAAAACCAAAGAAAAATGGGTCTGCAACACTTTTTGGGTAGGGTGACATGAATAGCCAATAGACTGTTGAGGACAGATCTGGAAATGAAGGATGGGTACATCCTAGTTAAAGCTATCCAGATCATGACTGAGGCCAGGCATATATCAAAAGACGTGGACTTGTTCATTGTATAATTTTGCAGCAGAGGAACTTTGATAGAGTTTGGGGATTTTATGACCTATCATGCAAATCTCCCACCCCAAATCCAGCAACAACCTTGGAGGAATTGCAGTCAACGTTCTAACAATGTTGGGTTCTACAACACTGTGAATCTCAACACTAAGTGTGAGATGGGCAATGGTCTACACAGGTCCAACCATTTTCCACCATTGAAGAGAATCAATGACTTATAATTATTCTATAGTGCGGGACAAAATCAGAAGAATAAACAAAATCAGCAATCTTCTTCCAGAAAGTTGAGAGGGAAATATGGAAAAATGTCTGTAAAGGCATACATGGCGGGAGACTTGGTGTCCTGGGTAGCAACACCATATACCAATGAGTTAGTTACTGAATTCATGCCTACTACAAAACCTTTTTGTATTGGACAGTGGATCATTCTGACATCTACATTTCTGCAAAAAAGAGGTCGTATTCCTTGAGCATGAGTTGTCTATCTTCAATTAAATAGGAAAATGTCAAGCAGAGCAATGCTCTAAAATTTGTGTGCATCAAATAACTTATAAAAATAGGTAATATTGATAGGGCTATAACAATTGCAACTGTGTTACATGTCCCAAATTTGAAACTAATTATGTTTTCTATCTCTTCTCTGAGGGGAAAAGGAATAGCTACCATTTTCATAAAAGAGCATGTGTTCCTTGTGAAAAATACTCAAGTAATGCTTCAAGGGGATGCAATCAATGATTGCATATACAGATTGGAGATGAAAATAGCCTGCCCTTATAAAACAAATTGGTAACAAACCTCTATTAACTACTGCCAATCTCGTCATTAACCCTAAGCTCAACAGGGAAACCAGACCCATCTTTATCACTACCTTCAAGCCCAATAACGAAATGGCATTAATTTTTTATCAACTTCTACACTCAAGATTCATGTATCCAAGTATGGGAGCTATCTCTTCAGAGCTATATTTGTGTGCCACACCATAGTAAAAGGGAGTACAGCTAAAGATTGTAAAGTTTGCACTCTCTTTAAGTCAAAGCACACCCCCTATCCCGATTGGACCGACAGAGCTAATAGAGTTCTGCAGAGAGTGCACTCAGGCCTTACGGGTGTATTGAAGCAGTCAAACTTTAATTATAAATACATAGCTGCATTTATTGAAGAGTACTTGCACTATGTTACTGTCTTTTTTCTTAAGAAGCCTGAAATATTTAGATGTTTCTGAAATTATCATGATTATGCTACAGCTAAGCATGATAAATCATTGTCAACTACAATGATAGATTGCGGTTCTGAGTTTGTAAAACTAGCATTTGACAAATACCTGAATAAGCATGATATTCTTCACCAAACTAGAGTTTCTTGCCATCTTCAACAAAACGGCATAAGTGAGTGTCTTAATCAGATATACTTCACAGTGGTAAGAAGTTACTTAGTAGAAAGCAGAGAATGTGGATTGGAATGAAGTAGTAAAAGCTACAGCTTTTGCCCTCAATGTACTCCCTTCCAGAAGTATTGGGAAGATGGATATACTGTGGAATGTATGGCACAAAACAAAAACTGCTACTAGTTAATTGTGAGCTTTAATATGTAAATGTTTTCACAAGTTGGAGACCATGGACAAGATTTTCTCATGTGCAAGTAAGGTAGTCATAGTAGTCTACAAACCCATGCAAAAGACATATAGAATTTCATATTTAAAGTGCCATAGGATAGTGGTGAGTAGGGATGTACAGTTCTGTGAGAACTGCTTCCTTTAATTAAGAACAAGACTTTGGCGCTACTATATGACACGGTATAGTAGAAGAAAGGATCCAAAAGAATCAGTTGGATAATTGAGAGACATCAACTCAGAAGAAAAAATATATTTTTAATAAATTTCCCAAGGTTGTGGAGCTGACTGACTATAAAACATCTGAGGGGAAGTTTGATAAATCTAAGAGAGTAGAGCAATCAGCCCCTTGAAAAACAAATAGTTCTTCTCTAACTATTTCCAGAAAACGTAAGTACTCATTAAAATGCTTATCATCTGAGGTGGAGTTTTGGATTCCCACTCCCAACTGGAATCACGTTAAATCCAAATATGCACTAGCAATTACATACACCAGTCTTTAGCATTCCAAGAGCCCCTCAACTGACCCCATACCCTATGCTACATGATTAATCAACACGTATAGCCTGGAGGTACCAAAATCTGTATCTGCCATGATGAAGTCCCCCCTATGGCCATAATAGGAAAAAGTTATGCAAAAGGAGATAAAATTTCTTCACGACAGCTCAACATGGAATATGGTTGTTCACAAACAAGATATCAGTGTTGAGATCTATATGGATATTCAATGCAAAACTTAGTAGTCAGCGGAAGATTACCAGGTATAAAATTCATCTTGTAGTAATGGGTAGCCATCAATGCCCCAACATGAAATATTTTGACATGGACTCCCCTATGTGTTCTTTGACAACCATACAGATCCTCTTAGCTGTTTCTGCAGCCAACAACTTGGAACTAAGTCAATTCAACATAGTTGGTGGGTGCATATCTAAATGACAAGGTTGAGGAAGAAATTTGCATGTATCAGTTAGAGGGATCCTGACTGTCCTAAAGGTAGTGTAAGCTTCAATAATCATTATATGGTCTGAGGCAGTCTGCTTTGGTATGGCAACATACCTTAGCAGCATTCTTGGTAGAAGAACACCTGTTTTGTATTAATGCCAACCCTTGTCTCTTCCTATCCAAAAGAGTGTCATACTTCTTGGCTATCTGTGTACATGTAGATGATATGTTGATAATGACTTATAAAATATATTTTGATTCGATAAAATTTATCACTCATAGCAAAGCTGTTGTTGCTGGATTTCTCAAAAGCATAAAAAGTGAGTTAATATGAAAGAACCGGGTTTTCCTTCACAGTATCTTGGATACCAGATAACAAAAAATGAGAACGATTTCAGTCACTTGCCTCAAAAAAGTTATGTGAGAGGAATCACTCACCAGTATAATATAAATATTGTCAACCATGCCATGTTACCAATTCTATCCAGTCAGGTAGTAGCTTTGGATAAAGCCAACCCCAACAACCCCATACGTAACGTAAAAGAATTCCGGACAGCCATGGGCTGTCTCCTATGGGTTTCAAGGCTAGCTTGTGCAGGCATTGCATATACAGTGAGCTTTCTGGGCTGTTTTGTTTTTTAATCCTTCCAAGTCGCATTGGAAGTTGGTATTGAATGTAATAATATACCTCTAACCCTATCCAGATAAGAGTCTTGTTCACCATAGTAAGCTTTTAAATTTTGTAGCCTATGTAGATGCTGAATTTTTTAGACTGTTCTGTGAATGTAGTTTCAAGAAAATCTACAACTAATTTTGCTTTGTTCCTAGATTCTCCAACATCCTTAATGGGCAAGAAGTACACCATTTTGAAAACCTCTAGTACAGAAGCTGAGTACACAGCCTTATGTATGACACCTCCTAAAACAGTGTGGATGGTTGACATTCTGGAGAGTTTTGGAATCCCCATTAGAATATCCCAATGCATGAGGAAAACCAGTCTACAAATCAAATCACTGAGAACAATGGTATTATTTAAAACACAAAGCAAACATATCTTAGTAAAATTGCATTACACTAAGGACTCCATACAGGACAGTATGATAGAGATGCACCAAGTGTCTACAATAGACCAAAAGGCGGACATCTTCACCAAAGCTTTTTCTCCAAATGATCTTGCTAGAGTTCACTTACTACCAACTTTAAATAACTGTTAACCTCTACAAAGGTATACAGAGATATAGAGGGAGTTTTTATATAAGGTTAGTATTATTCATGCATTTACAGTTGTACCTGCTTACTAATCAATCTTCAGAACTTAGTGAGTATACCTGTCACTAAATTCTATTTAAAGCTCTTGACCGATTTCCTGGGTGTAGTTCCTCCTCGGGACATTGTCATTGATTTAACTACAAAGTTTGCATTGCATAGCAAAATTATTACAAGATCGTTAGCTCCAAATAAACATTTAGTTATAATTGATTGTTGACACATGACTTTGAATGTAGGGAATTAACTAATGATCTATATAATGAAACAATAATATAACCTTATTGAGATAGAATCAGACATCCCTAGTGGGTCTTTGTGATCATTCATGAGTTGTATTAGCCAATACGGCTATTTATGATTAGTTCCATTTAAGTTATCGAACCTAGCCCCACATCAATGTTAACCAAAAGTTAGGACTGGCGATAAAAAAAAGTATAAAAGAAAGCAACAGTCAATAATAAAGTACCCGCTCACACATACGCGGTATCAGTAGAAAAAAATAAAAGTTTTCATAACGCATACAAATACTTTTATTGAATTATATGTATTTAATAGCCACATTGTTATTGTATTGTCTAGTCCACTGTTAGCTCTAGCATATGAAATCAGTGTCCAGACCTCTTGCTCGTTCAGAGCTCAGAAAACGGTTTACTAACATGAAATAGTGGCAATAGTTATTATTTACATCATAATGTATCACCCTTTATTGATCGATTCCTTCTGAATTAGAACAGAGGTATAATTACTACAGTCAGTTACCTAGAGAGTCGACATATGGGCCTTCTATAGAACCTCTACCACAACAACTATGCCTGAAAGACATATCCGATTAAGTGACTATTACTACCGTTGGTCCGGCAAAATTAACTCCTATCAAATATACAGTTAGAAATTCCGACAGCTGTGGACAAGTCACTAGAACTGCCACATATTCGGATAAAAATTAAACTTTATTGCAAACATTATAATCAAGATTCAGATCAAGACCAGTTGACCATGTGGTAATATTTGAAATACATTATCGAATGAGAACTCAGCTTAACTGTTCTATAACATGTTGTTATCAACAAGGCGTTCAATGATTATTTAAAAGATCATTCCGGAAGCTATATATTACCAGCGACTATTCAAAGAATCATTCATGAATCTACATCCCATATGTGAATGATCAATCACTGTGCACATGACTCCAATTCAATGACCAATACAACACTAATTTAAACCATGGTAAATTTACACTCTAGACCGCACTATACATCTAGTTCTAATTAAATACAATTAGTGAAGTCGTTGAATTAATTAATTATCATTAATTAATATTTTTTAGTTCTATTACCAATTGAAACTTCATTGTAAGTGCTTCTGAACATATAGAAGTTTAATGCTATATAAACTATAAGTAATTTGTGAAAGACATCATGAAGTTTCTCATCTAAATACTTGTAGGGGCCGAAATGATTTAGCAAGGTGCTATTAATACTATTAACCGCAGTGTGTTCAATACACTCATATGTACACAGTGGCGGGGAAAACGTGTGCATATAATCATCATTTGCGATTTTGTTCAATAATCGTCGTTTTTCATTTAAGCTAATATGTAAGTCATGAACGCTACCTGTATCTCCAGCTTTATGAGGAGTACCTTTTGAAAAAACAAATTCTCTGGATGATGAGGTCCTATTATACTGTATAACGTCAATGAAGCTTGTTGTGCTTGCCTGTAGAAGGTACAGACGATTCATTGTGTTTGTGGTTTATAGAATTTTAGCTATAGAAACACGGCTTAAGTAATACAAGGAGATGGATTGTACGGCCTAGTGGTCAATTAGGTACTCAATAATAGGAAGGTATTGGACACAAGCTATATTATTAATGTGTCCTTGAAATAATTGTTCCTATGAAACACCTCACGATGCAGTCGGCCAAAATAGTGCAATGTACTAACTCTATAACACAATTTCATGTGTTTTATGTAGGAGCTGCCACAATGGTGTTGATACCTTATGTTATTCTAGATCTGATAACTACACCTATTACTGGGCCCTGATTTGCCAATCAGTTTTAATTTCTAAAAATAATTTGTTTTGGATAGGCTTATATAAATAACACTATAACTGTCAAGATATATATAGTAATATGTAATATGTAGAGCCAATACTGTTTAAGTCATTGGGGGTTTGCCCACAGGCCTATTGGGTATGCTACAACAACTCCGTCTTATTATCAAATTATGGCATTGCTTATTTTATTGTGTAGGTAACATATTGTGCTGGCTTAGCATTGTGTGATACTCTGGCTTAGACTCAAATTTTTGTTTAAGTTGAAGTGATTGAATTTGTGTATAATATATTCTGTGAAACGTCGCTAATAATATAAAAACAAAACATCATGTTATATCTGTATCTAATCATTTTTTTAAAATAATAAAATACTTAAATGGTACATAGTAGGGAGTTCTAAGTCATAAAAGTAATTCATTATTGAAATGAATGGAAATAGAAAAGACGTTTTTATTTACCAATGGGAGAATAGGATAATTTCAGGCAGATGATCTTAATGTCTTTTATGCTACTGACTCAAAACACTAACACCGTTCTGTGTACACACATAGTACCATGACATCCCCTGTAACATTAAGCAAGTTATGTTATAATGTTTATTATTAAGAAGAATTTTAGTAATTCTAATCTATATATAGTATTTCCAACTAGTAGATACTGCTTTCATGTGTAAATTTTAATTTTAATTATAAACATTTAAAGAACGGACTGTGGGCTTTTCCCTAATGGGTTTCAGCCGATATTTTTAACACGTTTTACCGGCAGGGCATATTGGTACTTCCATTTTAGTGGCCGTTAATTATTTTAAAATATTCTTATGATCATAAATTTATGAAAAAGAGTCAATTTCATATATACTTATTACATGTTCTAATTTTAAAATTATTAAAAATTGTAATATCTGTTGTATTGAAATACGGGACCATGAATTGCTACTACTAATAAACAGAGTAAATACATGTTTTTTTTCTGGTTTTGACTTGGCTCAATTTGCTTCTTCATAGGGCCAAGGCCTGTACTAACCACGTTTCTTAGTTAAATTTATCCCTATAATTAATTATAATATGAGACAGTTATTGGTGCGTTGAGAGAAATGGAATCCTCATAAACGCTTACGAATTTCTTCCATAGCATTATACTATAGATGGACAAATCAATTAGCCGCAGATATCATCAAATGATTTTCAAGTGTAAGTAAATATAATTGCTTTATTTAATTGGATAAAATAATTAGTAATATTAAACGCGTTTGGAAACTAAAACTACTAAACATTAGGCCCAACTCTAACTATGTGGGAGATCCGATGTGCTATCAAAGAATGTAGTATTGTAATTGACATTTATATGCTCCGAAGGGGACAGAAACAATCATTAGCGCGTAAGTACAGCATAAATATGATCGAGAGGAGAGCCTCTAGGTACATATCTTATTATGCGGAGTATTATACAAATGATTAGGTCAACTACGTATGTATTAGACATTGAAGTGGTATCTGTTGTACTGAACTCTATTTGATGTAATATCCGTCTTCTTCCAGTTGATCTAGATAGTTATCAATAGGTAAGGAACAAGCTAAAGAAAGGCTTCATGAGTTTTGGCTTTAAGACACTTTAGTTCTGAATTCAGAGACGCTTTAAACTTCTTACCGTGCACCTTGCAATGAGTAATAACTATAATGTAAATCATCGTGATCGTAGACGGGCACTATACAAGTAGTATCTAATAGTGTCTGGCTGGCCTTCTAGTAAAGAATTTGAATTTGGATGATAAATTTGCACCACTGGATAATCAAAAGACAATATAAATGAATAATAAAGCAAGTAAAAAAAATTTCCGAAAAGGCTCTAAAACATATACTGACGACTGAAAATTTTAATAGCCAACAATAACTTTACTATTGTTTTGGGAACTCATACACGTATAAATGGTGAAAATACCAATAGGTAAGTATAAAGTCTTGATTGGCTTGTGGTATATAGAAATACTTAACCAATAGTTTTAAGCAACAACTTCCTATTGACCTTAAACGGTGACTACAGCCAAATGGAAAAAAACGGGGTAACCACAACAAAGGATAATCTAAGTGTGCCAACACAACTTAAATATGATCGAGAACAGTACATCTGGATACATATCTTCCTAATAGATATGCAAAATATTATATAAATATTTATATCATACACTAACTCAAACCATTCCTATTTTATTAGGATTACAAAAATGCACAAAGGAATCCTTGTACATTTTTTAAAAATTGCCCAGGCAGCCGAGTCAAACACTCACAAGTAGAAAAAAAAACCATGCCACACAGATATATCTATACTATTGGTATGATCCTCCTTTCAAGCATGGATGAAATACATATTTTAAAACTGTAGTTCAAACTACAGATATCCGCTATAGCGCAGACATAGTGTCCAGAACAGATGTAATAGTTAACACAACAAGAGATATTAACATTGGAATAGAGCAGAAGTAAAGTGTAGGCTGAAAATTGCCAAGTTTATGAAGATGTACTGCATCATACACAGTTAAAACCTTCCAGAGGGAGGAGGCGTGAAGCTCCACATATATTTTTATTGGTTTTATTGGTAGCCCATCATTTGCTGCAAAAAAATTAAAAGCGGTCAGTGACTGTAGTGGGATCAGAATGTATATATGGTATGTTAACTATAACAGAATGAATGCAGACAATTGTGCTGATACCAAGCCTAGAACGTTAAATAATGACAATAATAATAATAATAATAACTACAGTATGTAGAGATATTAGCATGAAATGATAGAATACATATAGTTCAAAATAAAGGAAGGGATCTATATTGTATGACTTCCATAACGACTTAAAAATCAAGAGGTAAAGAGAGCCAAGAAAACAGGTAAAAAAAAGTAACAGAAGAATTTGGAAACATTGGCAGGGAGAAACAAAGAGAGGAAGAGGGGGAGGGCGACAGAGGTAAAGGAATATTACCATGGGGTGGTGTTGAGCATACTGGTTGAAGTAAGCGGTCTGGTCAACCATCTGACCTGGCATCATGCCCATAGTCATTCCTGCGTCATCACCTTCCTTGGCCTCAGCCTTCTCTCCCTTAACTGACTACAGTAGTAGTAGGGGTTAGTACAGGGTAATAGGAAGGAGATATGCTAAAGAGAAAAAGAAAAGATAGAGAAAAAGCGCATGAAATAATACAGAGTAAGGTCGTATATAGAGAGATTTTCTTATCAGAAAGGAATATATATGTAGTTCTGATCAAGAAAAAGCGACAAAATGCAGAAGAGTATCAACATAAGTAAAAACACAAACATATATATATATATATATATATGCATAGATGCACCCACCTCACGGTACTGCTGGAGATAGAGCTTAAGGGGCTCAATATAAGGGTCAAATCCAAGGGACTGCATAGCCCAGAGGATGTCCTCTCCGTTAATGGTCTTACGCTTCTCCTGGTGGCATCTATCACTAGCCGTGCGTGAGTTAAGGATATAACAATGGGATAGTATATGTATGATAGTATAGAGGTATAAGCAAATATATAAGATAATAAGAGAATACAAGATGGAGTATGGGTATGGTATAGCTATAGTATAATAATAAAATGTAGAGGAAAAGATAAAGACATATATAAGATAGTATATGCACTATAACCTTCACATATAAACAATAACAACAATATATAGAGGATATTCGCTGGTAATAAAGCCAATAAACTCAGAGGCGCACTCTTGTACACACTCCTTGGCATCCTTCGCCATCTTCCCACTCTCAGGGATAGCTCTTTTCATTAATCGGCCAATATTCGCAATAGGAAGAAGGCGGTCTTGCTCCTTGATAGTAGGGTTATCGTCCACTGTGTATATATAGTTGGCGGTAGGGTAGGGTAGGGTAGGTGTATGTGTATGGGTGTGAATGTTAGCAAAAACCAAGAGATGATCTTGTTCCTTGATGGTAGGGTTATCTTCCACTGTATATAAGCATGGGTATTGGGGTGTATATGTAGAGCAGGGTAGGGTATGAGGTAGGTAGATATATAGATATATATACGTAGGTATAGAAATGTGTATATATGCGCTTTTCAGCAATAGACAAAAAAGTCTTGGTCTTTGATGGTCGGCTTATCATCCATTATATAGGAGAGGGTAGGTGAGCAGACATATATAGGTATAGGCTAGGGAGCGGATATGGATAGATGTGTAATAAGTGTAATATAAGCATATAATATACATGGTTATATTTCTATGAAAGTACACGAAAGGTTATAGTTGGATGGCTATACCCTATGATAAGCCACAGTATAAATAAAACTAATATAGAGGGAGAGAAATGATAATCATTTGCAATAAATATTTAAAATGGTTAGTTTTATTCTTTCAATAGTATCTTAAACAGACAGATTGAGAGAGAAGGGTATATATGAGAGAGTTAAAGATACATAGGATTAGAGATAAAATAATGAGTAAACACACATATATAAGACAAATCTATAAAGTAAGAGAAGAAATACCATACCACCCAGCACATTATATATACTCACATACATACCTTCCTGTGATACCTGGCCAGTTGGCATGGCACCATACGTAGCAGCAGCCATAGCTTCCATATTAGTGGATTATAAATGAAATTTAAATTTTAAAAGACCTGTGTTATATTTCAGTTAGCCTATATAATATAATCAGTGGTAGATATATAAAGCTCAAATATTAAAACAACAATACAAAAATACAATAGTAAAAGGCTTCAGAATTTGGAAAAAAAAAAAAAAAAAAAAAAAAAAAAAAAAAAAAAAAAAA
>NAOQ01000370.1:56542-73547 GCA_002751075.1 Ichthyophonus hoferi
AAAAAAAAAAAAAAAAAAAAAAAAAAAAAAAAAAAAAGAAAAAAAAGAAAAAAAAAAAGAGAAATACATATCTCAAACTGACAAATAACAATAATATGATGGTATATTTTAAGGTCTGTACACATAGAAAACAACAGAAGAAACATTAAAAGGTAAAAACATAAAAAATAAAACGGGTAAGAGAGTGCAAATCCTATGTATTCAACTCGAGATACAAGTATTAAGAAATTATTATTATCCCATTATTTTTTATTGGTAAAAAAAAAACAAATAAAATGTTTCAATTAGAACTAATAAATGACCAAGACGTCATTAAGCGCACAGTTTAAAATATAAAATATAAAAGAAAGGGGTACGCACGCAATAAAAAATAAAATATGATAAGACTGACCAAGTGTGAAAAAAAAAAAGAGAGGAAAAAAATACAACAGTTATAACCGAATAACGGCAAACTAAAAAATAGTAATCATACAACAAAAATATACACAAAAAATACAAATGTAAATCCGTCAGCAAGCCAAGGAGAAAGAAATATATGATAGCTGGATTACACACAGCAAACCAAGGTTGAAATTTTTTTTTAAAAAAAAACACAACAGTTACGACCGAATAACGGTCAAACTAAATAATAATAAACATAACATAACAATAATTCACGTAATACTACAAAAAAAAACTTACAAATACGCCAGTTAGACTACTCAGCAACACGCAGCACACAGAGGACAAAATTAACTTACAGAAAACTAATAAACGCAATACAACAAGGAGATATATTATACCTTGACCGTTTTTGAAAGAATCTATATATCACTATATTATAATACAAAACCTGCAAACCACTGGTCGTTTAGAGTCTGCGTGGCCGCCTGATAAATGAATCAGGGAGACCAATTACTAACGAGATTGGGAGATGGGTAAAACAATGTCTTTTAATTTATTGTATACGCTGTTGTTATCATGTATATGTTTTCTATTTTAAAAGTCACATTTGTTTTTTTTTAAAATAAAAATATAAATGTTTTTATTATCTATTTTGTATTGTTTTTTGAAATGTTTTGTTTCTATCTGTGCAGAAATTAGCTTCATACACGTTGCTTGAATATATTCTATAAATAGCTTTATTTCAATGTTTTTGCATATGTCACATGACCTAACCGTCACATTTGTTATAACATATAGCATAATATTGCAGGATTATGCACGCCATATTGGAAAAATATTTGCAAGATTTATACATCGTTAGTGCAAATATGGAGAATAAACAACAAAAAATATGATAATCATAATGGCAATAAATGGTTGGTGTTTGAGTCAGCAGTATGAGAGCCACTCAAAGTGTTTTGATTTTGTTTTGGCGCCAGCAGCTTATAACGATCAACCCTTATATGGACATACTAGATTGGTTATGCAACAACCATGGTAATAGAATGTAGGAGTGCATAAGGTATATATATATATATATATATTTAAAAGCATGCAGATTTTTACATACTGATATATATACCTACAGTTTATTTATAGGGGCTGGATGATGAGAGTTAAAGTGATCACTAGAAAGTGGGATCGTGTCTCAACTTATAAAATTTTATTTTAAAAGGCCATTGTAACTGGTGGAATTGCATGTATTTATGTAGTATAATATGTAGATACGTATTCTTCTTCAATACAGTTATTATCATACTTATATCTTCAAATCACTATAACTAGTTATGTTATAGGTAGCTGTTTAAACTTGGTTTTAATGCATCTAATGTGGATTTCAATCTAGGGTAAAATCTATAGGTTTATTGCATTGTTCTAACATTGTGAAAAATATGTCATTATGTGCATATTCTAAAGGTAATATGCTTTTATCATATCTAATGGAATATTGGCGTTTTATCTTCAGAGGAAACATATATAACTATATGCGTATTATATAGTAATAAAACGCTAACCAATTTGGAAAAACCGTACATTTGACCGTTTTATAGTTTTTTAAAATCTATATATCCTGTTAGGAAAGGAGTATTTATTAAATGCAAATATTTATTTATATAGCTATAGTTAGTTAATATGATTAGCAAATACACTTAATTATACAAGGCTACACGTTCAAACATTTTTTAATTTAAATTTCCTTTGATTCTAAATGGATATAGGTTATAGGTGCCGCACCTGTTTCTACTTATTTCCAACATACCTGTAATATATGGTGCAGTCTATCTACATGTTCATTTCCTACGTGACATCAATTTCAAGGGAAAAAATTAGATATTTCTGTTCATAGCTTTAAATAGGTATATTGCAAGAGCCTAGACTGCCTTGCTTTGTTTCTGTGTTGGAAGCATTCTAATGTGTATAAAAGTTGTATAAAGGCAAACGAGTAAGTATGAAGAGTGGAAAAAAGGTAATGCAGCGGAACAGTAATGAAAGACAGAAGAAAGGGGAAAAGACAAACCATCGACATTAGAGGATATCAACAGGTAGGGAATGTGTCAAATGTGGCTACATACAGAGTGGGAGTGAAAACCAGTTACAGTTTAAATTAATTAATCGATAAGCTATTAATAGCATTTATTCGTTTTTATTTAATAATCAGCTTAAGTAATCCATACATAGTACGTTATATTTCAAAGTATAAAGGGATAGAACCCATCTGAACATAACCATAATTCAGAAGATGACAGTCATCACAGGAGATACTAGCAACCTCCAAAAAGTTATTAACTAGACCATATTCGATAACAACTTCATTCTGCATTGATTCAATCACTAAATTACAACGCAATAAGTAACATTTTATGGGACCTGATTATATATATATGATTATTCTGGGTAGGTTAAGTGATATTAACCAAGCCACCAGCAATTTATCCCAGTTAATATCAGGAATTTGCTCTAGAGCATCAGCGTTCCGATTGAACGAATTGTTTGTAAATACGAATCGTCATACAATTAATTAATAAGTCAATGGTATGGAAAACAGAGTTTACTTACAGTTATTCCTCTCCAACAGTAGGTGTAAAGATATGCGGTTAGATATGTATGTGTGTAAGGATTGTCAAATAAATATCTAGACCTTGCATTATTTATAGACATATCTTCTTGTTGCAGCTCTGCATATTTCTACCCATCTATTTGCTGCAATAATATACATCATTACTAGGCTATTCGCTTTACACTTGCCACAGTAAAAAAATCCTGCTTTACCGCCTAATTGTGTTATTGGATGGCAGAGTTGAATTATCTAAGTCATTTCTTATCTGAAGATGTATATACCTTGTTTCTAGTCTCAGTTTTGACTTCTGTTCCCTTGTGATCTCCGAGTGCGTATTACACGATATAATCAGAGAGTAAAGATGCAGTCTGGATCAATTATGAGCTCCAACGTTAATTAGTAAAATCCCGTATGAAACAAATTTACAAAGAATATATCAAATGTAGTTACATTTTTAACATATGCAGAATAACTATATTACACAGACTGAAATTGACATAATGTATGTTTAGGCAAGAAGGTAGTACCAATGTGGTCCAACAATGTATTAGTAAGATGCAGTCTAGCAGAAGTTATAATTAGTTAGTGATATCATCGATTTGCAATAGAGATAGCATATACGTTTTTTAATATAATTCAGAAAAATGCATTTACGTTTTGTCGATTGCAGCCTGTGTGGTAATCATTTCAACTATTTTCAGGGTGGCAGTTGACTATTGCAAACCGAGAATTTATGATAAAACCTGTATAACCTTTATTCAGTATTACTACAGAATCAAGAGTCCCCGATATGTTTCAGACAAAACGTTTCTATACTTTCTAAATATAGTACTTTGTATCTGAAATACTTAAGAATCCAGCAGTAATTAATTAGAAATTATAACTTTGATTACTTTGGCTATGTTGTACATTTATACATTTAGCTATATTTGACACCCATTAATAAATTTTGCGAGTTCTTAATTAGGTTAATTTATTGGTCAATGCATAGAATGTGCACTTGAATTAAATGAGATAATTAGTTATAGAGCTAATCCGATTCGAGCACAAGAGCATTAGATCATTTAGATAAGATAATTCTAGTGGCCTCAGTGGTCTTCTGTGAACGGTATTTTAACGATTGGTTCCATCATTGACATTGATGAACCGAACTACAATTGATACTCCGAATAAACATATTGCGGAAAGGAAAAATGAAACGCAAACAACTAATAATAAACACGTGTAATGACGTTTCAACCATTATAAGCAAAGCTTTACATTTCTTATATATATAATTTATCTTAATGAATAAAACATACTTGCTCTGCGTTCTATAATAATGGTGTCTTTATTATAAGGTCTAGATCAACACCAGCACTTAAGAATTAGCGTCAGTGTTCTGATAATTTTTCTCTTAATAACACTGAGCATTTCTTAGTAACCTTCAAATCCAACAACGCACATTACATACTTACACGTATGGCACCCCTCATTGATAGAACACACTGTGCCATAAAGACTATCGCACCTAAGCAAACTAAAGTGGAAAATCCACTTTCAGTAATAGTTGAATATAATCATAATAGGCATCTAGAGACAAAGTCATCATATACGCCTGCCTCGACATTGCCTTCTATTGAAAGCAAATCAGCACTAGGTAGTGTGTCTAGTGTGCTAGCCCAGCCGAAGATGCTTCTACACAAAATTCAAATTATTGTAAGAAGTGTAAGTAGAACAACATTATTTTCAATAGTAAATGTAACTTAGGGTCAATCAGTAATTACATTAAGTTCTATTGCCATCAATATCATAACAGAAATGTATACACGGTGCTTGTATAACTGTATATTTGTCTTCTATATAAACTTGTACATTTATTGATGCACTAGTATTATTCCGATAAGTAATTTCAAGTATGCTACTTACCATATATTTTTCATCATTCTTAATCTAACGTTAAAGATAGCATTTCATATAATATAATACAACCTAACGGTAATGGAATATATAAGGCTAGTACACCAGTGTATCTAGAGCAATCGTTAATGTTCATGAAGCCAGACCAATAAGAACACGTTTGTAAATTGAGTAGAAGCATCTATGGACGACATGCTTATGGATTACTCTGAAATAGAGTGATTGATAGCTTTCTACATTCAATGCAAATCTATCCTATAGAAACCAATCTCTGCCTGTACAAGTCACATGGAAAAACAGGGTTCATGTGTATCTGCATCTATTATGATAATCTACTTATTTATTCAAAAAACGTTGAGGATCGAAAAGGGTTCATCAACCTGATTTCTGCTAGATACTCTACCATGTCTATAAGATTTCCCAGCTCCTTCTCTGAACATACAATTAGTAGGAGCCCAGAAGGATGCATTTAACTGTTTCAACATGAATACATTACCAAATTGGTTAAGAGTTATAGTCAACGTGATGGACAACCAATGCACACGCCGCTTCTTACAGAACACAACCACTCCGCCAACATTGAGGACAAAACACGTAAGTTTTGTGATCTAACTGCATAAGCCTTGCTCATCCAGTGTCTGAACTGGATTAGAAAATTCAATAGATTTCACCACATCGTCTTCAGCATAGCCTTCCTTAGCAGGTATTCTGCCAAACCAAACCTGGATCGCTATGAGATGTTTTTTCACCTCTTAAGGTGCTTGAACACAGACCCACCAGAGATCATAATGTATAACCTTAGACCTATCAGTTTGCACACCAGGATATAATGATGCCAAGAGTATCAGTGACTATTTCATCTTCTTAACTAGAGGATTATTTGATTGGAATAGTTCAAAACAAATCATATATGCCTCTTATTAAAAGAAAGACAAGTTGTGAGCATGGGAGCCACAACACAACAAATTGCATATATTGCAGCATCATTGGATGGACCTGGTTTCAACACTGGGAAAATAGTGCTGTACGGAAACAGTACAAGTGCTATATGACTTTGTAGCAAGTTATGTATTCCCAAGAACATGCGCCACATCATTGTTCATTTTCACTGCACCAGGGAAGTGGTAAGGAACAATGAAATTGAAGTCCAGAGCACTTTATCCAAGAATCAAGCTGCTGATTGTCTGACCAGACCTTTTGGACCTGGACCATTCCAGATGGACAAGAAATTCATATCTATGCCTACAAACACAACCATAGGAATAAAATGCCTTGGATTTCATCCAGAAAAAGCTAGTATGGCTGCATTGCCGAGTTAACAATCTTATTTCTTTACTTGGCTTTCTCTAACGTTTCAGTCAATGGGAAAGTGTTGCAAGATAGTCAACTCCAAAGAAGCAAGTGGTACAGCCACCATGCTAGCAACAAGTGGGTCATGGAATGATTGATCCAATATTAGTTATGTGAAGGACGTTTTTAGTAAGATGACGGGACTCGTCGATACAGATTAACCGAATGTGAATGATTGAACAGATGAAAGGCATTAGAGAAAAAGCTGCCTAAATTAGAGTACAAACGTTAGATCGATTGGAGAAATTAAAATGAAGTTATGCTTCGGCAATTCTAGTGAGCCTCCTAAGGCTCTTGTGAAGTGCATTAACCAGTAAGGATCTATCCCGTCTCTATTTGAATCGAAGTGTGGAGCGTAGCTATGCTAATATCTGTGATGAACAAGTATAAAAAGGATAAGCAACTAATGAAGGTGCAGTTATTGACATACAAACCATTATAAACAAAAATTTGCTTTTTTTTTTACTATTTTATTAGCCATATCTTATATATATATTCTCATCTATGGTTAGACTTGGTCTGTATTTTTTTAATTATTATATTTTATTTCAATATCCAGTTATTTATTGGCATTTAATTATAGTAGTTACTGTTTTGATATTCTTCTATCGAGAATACAGAGAACTGCTTCGTTACTGTGGATGGTAAAATGATAATTACTTACACTCAGCCTCATTCTTTTTCACTGATCCGTGCTATTACTACAATCGCATCTAACGCATTAAGGCAGGAGTTTCTCTTGAATTTGTAAGAGAGTGCTACAGACTATTAGAAATAGAACCTTCTATCTCTTCAAACTTACCTTAGCTTTCTTTTTAAAGCTGCTGCAAGACCGTTAACTTCAAGTGAACGCGTAGTTCGGCCGAAGTTCTGATAACATGTGGATCATGAAATGATCGGGACAATATTATCTAATTATATAATGCTCCAACCCAGTAAATTAATTTTTCGATACATATTATGTTAGCACTTACACCTTACAATACTGAGGTAATTAGCGAAAGAGCTATTCAGGTTAGCCATAGTTAATATACCCGATAAACAAAGGTCGGGGGAAAATAAAAGGAAACAGAAACAGCCAATAAAGGGGCCCACGCACCCATGCCATTAAATACGTAACCACTCGTAACACCCAAAACTTTGCATTTATTATTTGATTAAACAATACCATAATATTTATATATATAATCATCACCTTCTACTGCAATCGGCTTTTCTCACTCTAATGTCTAGTTCACCATTGGCACTTGAGTACGATAATCAATGCCCAGATCTCTCGCTCTTTCAGGAGTCAGATAGCTGTTAGCTAACATTAAATAGTGATAATAGTCATTATTTACATCATAATATATAATCCCTTACTGATCGGTCGCATTGTGCACCAACCATAATTAGCACCTAAGTGAATCAAAGCATTGATTCTCTCTGAAATAGAACAGAGATATAATTACTAGTTAGTTGCTCAAAGAGTCGGCATATGCGCCTTCTATAAGACTTCTACCACTTCACTGAGTCTTAAAGACAATTTAAATCTTCAATTAGCTATTATTACAGCTAGTCCAGCAAGGACAACTATTACAAAACGTTTAATTAGAACCTTCGAAGCCTGTGGACAAGTCACTAAAACTATCAGAGATTACTATAAAAAGCGGACCAGAGCTAAGTTCTGCACCCATTACTAGCCTAGAAACATGTACACATAAACAAAACCTAATTGGAACCCCCAAAGCCTGTGAACAAGTCATTAGAACTACCGCAGATCGCTATATGTATGTATAATTTATTGGTAACAGAACACCTAAGACTTATAAAAGTACGAGTATATTGGTATCAGGAGTTATCTGTTTATTGACAGATGGGAAATACTTTCCCTTCAACACAAATACGAATATGTTTGTAACACAAAAAGCTTTGCAATCATTCATTATTTGTTAAACAATATCATAATATATATAGTCCTATTATACAACACTCGATTGGCGACCCCAAGGCCTGCGGACAAGTCCCTAGAACTAACACAGATTTCCATAATTATTTTATATATTAACCGCAATGGTAACAGATATCAAAAGGTGCATTGCGGTACTAATTGACTCCTTTTCAGTAATTGGTTATGATAAGTAGGGTTCCACCAGTCAATTACTTGTTTATCTTATCTCCCAAAAACTATAGTGTCAAAATCTTGGACTTACCCCAATTGATTGGAGGCTAATTCCACCACTATCTAAATTTGGCTTGCGCAGATAAATATTAGACTTTCAAAACAAATAATTAGACGGCTAGGAAAAGTATGAACAAGACCCAGGGAAAGAGTCTTGCTACTTCACTCTTCCGTAATGATCAACATTGGTAGAAATATAACTAGTACCGATGTTATCATGTTATCAAGTTCTGTTGGATTTTTTTTAGGTAAAGTACTGCTAATTAAATAAAACAATAATAAACATAATAAGAAAATAAGAATACATGAAAGAGAGCGGCAGTTATTTTGTGCCAATACTAAAATTTCTATGTGTCTATTGGTTTGAATAAGTGAATAGTCCTAAGATAACTAAGGCTATAATAAGTATTAACTATCTATATAAGCTTTTATCTCCAGTATAAAAGCATGCAATAGGATACGTAGTTGCAAGTTATTTTTTAAAAGAGCTAAGTGGTTAAAACCTTAATTTAATATATAATAATTACAGGGGTTCCAGGAAATAATTCGACAAATCCCTACATAAATGGGCAAATCCCAAAATAGAGCGACAAATGCCAAAAATAACTCGACAAATTCCTACAATAAATGAATAGATAGATCCCCACAATAAATGTACATTTTGAATACCTAAAAATAAAAAAACGAAATAAAATAATAAAGAAGAAATTAAAAGAAAATTACATTTTTGCTATTTCCACTAGAGCAATTGCATGTTTTACATATGTTTCTTATAATTTTTAGAACAAAAGATTGCTATTCAAGGAAAAAAGAATAGTTGGAAATTCCTTTACTCGTGTAATAATGTCCCACGTAAACCCTCACTTTTCCCCAAATTCTGTTATAACTTTTCTTTTTTTTCTTGAATAACAAATTGATTGTCCAAAAAATTATAAGGAACATATGTAAAAAATACAATTGCTCTAGTGAAAATAACAAAAATGTATTTTTTTTTCTTCAATTTTCTCTTTATTATTCTATTTCTTTCTTTTATTATTCTTACATTCCAAATGACCATTTATTGTTGGGATCTATCCATTTATGTAGGGATTTGTATTTCCGAGAACCCCTGTAATTCATACCCACGGCTAAATAATATCTCTCTAGGCCAATCAAGAGCAAGAGATCTACAAGCAATTAACTTTGATTCTTGACACTATCTAATCGCCAATCATATAATTGTCTATCAGTGACCCCGTAATGATGATCTAGATTAGATATAGTAAGCCGTATCATATTTCATATTTCGATTTGTACACTATCTTAAATGTTATACAGTATTTAAGTGAAACTAAAATTTAAATGCAATTACTCAATCAGTTATTTGCTCGTATTACCATTTATTCTTTAAGATACCCAATGTGTTGACTTCCCACTAGACAAATTAAACTAATAGTAAAAATGGATCGTCAACGACGTCTAAAATATGACAAGACCAGGTTCGAAGATGTTTTACAAACATTGTGGTATGAACAACCTCTACAAGGAGGCTTTGCGTGTGGCACCTACGTTAAAGGTACTCCTCATATACCTAGAGACTCGGGATTGTTTCATAGTAAGGATAGGTCTAAAATAAACCCACTAGTTAAGTTAAGAAAAAGCAAACAAGCGAATTTTGTACGTATCGGTGACATACCCCCCGCCGTTTCCACATTTGCATGCGCCAGTAATAATCTTACGGTTAAAGTCCCTGAGAATTCCATTGCCTGCAAAATTTCACAACCGCTTACACCTTCTCATCATTATTTGTTGTTACAAGATTGCATAGCAATTGAGTCTGAAAGACATCTGATAAAATGACTATTGCTATCATTGGTCAAACAATATTGACCACTCTCAGTAACACAATTGGAGATCCTAACAGCTGTGGACAAGCCAAAAGAACTGACATGGTTTTTAATATCTTTTAATACCAGCTTTTATTTTATGAAATTTAATGTATATTACTTATTCCATTGAGACTTGTAAAGGAATGGCAATTCAGTATTTTTAAACTAATATCCTCCATACTAAGGCCAAAGTCCTTTAAGGGATTATCCAGCTTTTATTCCTATCAACGGATGTTTCTCTGGATTCTGTTACCACATAATGCTTCTAACGCCATAATAGTCGTAGTATGATTTAAATAGATTTTTTATTAATGTTGTTTTAGATTGTTGAACATTCTGTTTGTAATAGAAGACATAAAATGTATATAAAATATACCATTGTCACTGAGCTGGGAAATTAATATACGGTTCAAAATAAATATTTCATAAAAGAAATAACTTTGAAGACTTAATGTATTTTATAGTACAGAGATATCGTATCCTGATACATTTTTTACAATGAAAAATTCAGCACTATTTATTATAGCAATCTGTGGTAGTTGTAGTGACTTTCCCACAGGTTTTGGAATTTTTAATTGAATATTGTATAGTAGTAAATTTTTCTGGGCCAGCGGTAGTAATAGCTACTTGCTCTGTTCTGTTCTTAAGGCTCAGCTATTGTGTTAGAGGTATAGAAGGCGCGTATACTGACTCTAGGTAATTGGCTGTAATAATCATACATTTGTTTTAATTCAGACGGCATCGATGCTTTGATTCGTTTAGGTGCTGATGTGAAAACTGCACAATGAAATCAATCTGTAAAGGGTGCTATATTACGATGTAAATAATAATTATCTTTGCTATTTAATGTTAGTAAGCATTTCCCTGAGTTCTGAACAAGCGAGTCATCTGGACACTGAATCGTATATGAAAGCCAGTGATAGATCAGACATTACAATAATGATGTGCTTATTACAAATATACAATTAAATACAAGGTATTTTTGTGTTTACAAAAACTTTCTATTTTGCTATTGATACCGCGTATGGGTGAGTGGAGTATATTTTTACTAGTGTTCCCGCATATGTGTGAGCGGGGGTCCTTTATTATTGACTTCTGCTTTCATTTAGACTTTATTTTATTGCCAATGCCAACTTTTGATTAACACCCTTATATCCGAGTTTAATAACCTAAATGAGACCAGTCATAAATGTCCGTAGCGTTTTCTTACATGGCTCATTAGCCAATGCACTACATGCAAAGTATGTATCGACAAATCAATTTAATATATTTATGCGTTTGGATGCAAATGTGGAAATCGCACAATGAGATCGATCATTAAAATGGAGCCATGTCACTGTAAATAAACACCATTATTGCTATCTATTATTGCTATTTAGTGTCAGTTAGCAGCTTTCTGACTTCTGAACGAGTAAACAATTTGAACACCAATTATGTTATACAAGAGCCAGTGATAGGTTAGATATTACAATAACGATGTGTACATTACATAAATATATATAATTAAACAAGGTATTTTATAATTTTAGCTTAAGATACATCTAGATGTGGCATTAATAATAAAAAATAAGTCGAACAAACTTTTTACCCAATGTTAATTAAGACAAGCTTGGACCTGGGCTTCGGGAATTACAACAATACTATATGATGCAGGCGCAATACTCAATTCATCACTAGGTCTCCTTTTAAGGGGACCGTGCTCATTCAGATCAAATTCACCCGTCCAAGAGTCTACCTCTAGTTTCTTGCCATTCAGGAAGATATCAGGAGAGTTGATATGGATATGATTAGAGTGGGTGGCAATAGCAGTAAAATGATACTCATCCCTATGGTTACTACCGAGGGAACCAACCAACTCCACGGGCGTTTGAGATCTAGGAGCAATATTAACAAGAATAATAGCAACACCACCAGTCTGAGAATGGCCCTTAGCACAGAAGGCATAGGTGCGCAGGGAGGGAAGACTGGTTTCCTGTATTAAGGTAGACGGAGGTGAGGTTAGAGTTAGTTGCTTAGTATACATTAGCTTTTTATTTGTAAGTCGGTAGTTGAGAATAAAAATTGGAAACATCCAGGAAAAGAATAGTAAACAAGTCCAAGAAGAACTTGGGACTTTCATAAGAGGCAAGTGATTATGATTGCAAGTATGCAGGCAACATCAGAGGGAAAAATATATAAAAAAATGGCAGAGATTTTCAAATAAATTATTTCAAACACTACCCGTTCTGTTTATCACACTACCAATTACCTGTATTAGATCCAGTACAATAGTACCCAACAGTTTTTTAGCATATACTGCAGTGAAAAAACTAGCCCGAGGATTGAAATCAGGAGCAGGTCCGATAAGACTGTTATGATCCGGGCCAACCAAGTCTTGTCGGAGAAATACAGTATGGCCGATAGATGCTTTCATACCAAGTGCGTCCATATACCACAGACTACCTCCAAAGCTCTGACAAAAAGGTGTTCCACCCTGTAGGAGGAAAGGATGAGTATCTAAGTTTTAACCGAGTATAGCCAATAATATCAATATCTGCATATCAGCAATAAATTCATATCATTACCTCACAGGCACTATCTCTAGATGCAATAATACACAAGAGATCTAATTGTACTAATAGACTGCCATTACTGTATGTAATACACCTATACACAAAAGAACATAACATTTTCTTCCATAACCCCACTTTCTAAACCCAATCTATATTTAAACCTCACCTGCCATCATTTGTGCATTTTCATTATAATAAACATATATACCAAAAATAAACCAATTTACTTCTCTATAAGTATTCTCAAAAACATATTTATAATCTATCGTTATGCCTCTGTCAAGAACTTTAATTGAACTCGTTGAATACCACCAACACATAAAAGAGCACGCCAATTATGATTTTTTTCATTATCAAGAAGAATATATATTTATATATATTAGCATATAAAATTACCCAACCGGCACAGGCAATTTCTCCTGCCCAAAGCTCTAAATTGGGAGCTCTTAACTGTACAAGGGCAAGCATTTCAAAACCTTGAATATATCCACGGTTCAAATATCGTGCTTTTAAGGCGTCATTAGTGTTACCGATGGCAACAAATTCATGATAAGTGACACCCATAAGGAGGTCCCTGTAAGAGAATAAGAAAGCATGTTAGCGTTTACAGTTGTCTTAGAGGAAGGTCAAGGGATTTATTTTACAATTTTCTAGAGAAAGAACATATGAGGTATGATATGGGTTATATGATGCATTGACTATTACTTATGTTAAGAAGTATCACAAATTACAGGGAGATTCTACAGAATGCTCGATCCAATATGACAAAATGCAGTTGATTTTATAGTAGCGCTGGTTAAATTAGCTTATGAGCATGCAGGTAGTTGAGGTAAGATAATACATTGACAATAGTAATTCAAAATAACCCCTACCTAGCATTATCTATATAATCCATCATCCACGATGGCCATTGTTCGGTTTGGAAAATTAAATGATTGGCATCTGGTCCAAGTAATTTTGGCTTAAAATCATACCCATACAGCTCATTCAGAATATTGTCAAGAGTTTGTAGTCTAGCCACTGTTTCCTGTGGCGTCAACTTGTGATTTTGTGCGCTTCCCAATTCCAAGCCATAAATCTCAATGCCATTATTAATAGCAAACTGTAGAAGTGACTTTGCATTGGTGGGGTTCCAGGGAATTTGATTGGCATCTACAGCGATAAGTTTTTCGTTGGCATCTAACAGATATGTTGGATCAGTGCCATTTGCTAAGGTCCATCCTTCAATAACAGGATAGAGAATATTGAGACCAAATACAAATTGGGCGTTAACTTCTTTGAGAAAATTTCCTAACTGCAAAAATTCTTGTGCACGGATGCTCCCAGTTAGTCCCGAGTCAATATGGTAGCTATCGCTTTCATCTCCCATCTGCATGTTTAAGGGTATGTTACAATGATGAGCGGATAAAATTTATACATGCTTCAAATAGTATATGTATATTGGTTTAGACATGGGCACAGGACCGTTGATAACGTTACGAGTATCAAACCATATAAAAGTATATGCATAGCTATATATCAGCCAGTGCATATACAGTATGCTTGACCGCATGTATACATTTAGTTAAATCTTAACTTTCAAAACACAAATAAAGGGAATTGGTAGAGATCTTTTTCACACAAGAACATGTATGTACATACCAGATAAATCTGTTTATCAGTCATGTCACCTCCTACTCTACATATGGCGGGCGCCAACATTTTAGCCATCGTTCTCAACTTTGATTCTTCAAAGTCAGTCATACTATTGATAACGTAGCTAACATAAGTATCTCGTACTTTATTAAGTACCCTGGAGGGATCAACGGCTAGTTTCGCAGAATTTGCAGGGCTATCCGCCTGAAAATATTAATATATTTTTAGCTAAGGTTTCATAAAAATACTTGGAAAAGCAATAGGGGATAAAGCAAAATATTAATTACAAGTCATATAAATATACCATAGACACAAATGTACAAATGAAATAAGGTAATGGACACAAATATATATCAATTTCGTCAATATCCTATGTCCCATCCCAAATCCTCTTTCAATATGCACAACATAAATCAAGTGTAACTAAACGTAATATGCTTACAATAAATTGTACTTGTTCTTCAAGCTCTGAAAATGTGTATTCCTTTGTCCAGCTGCTGGTATTGCTAATGCTATGCTCTTCATAAGTGTGCTTTATCTGTTGGATTGCCAAGGAATCCCAAAGTTGTTGGTCATTTTGAGTTACGTCGGAATTAGCATTAGAACTACATGTCCATGCCTCACACGTCATTCCCTGAATCACGCACAATAAAGCAAGGCAGGTTGATAACTTCTTCATCCTTGAGCTACCTCTACAGCTAGAGTAACTGTGGCAAAACCAATCCATCTTCAATGGTTATTCATATACTTATGCAAATACACTTCCTTATAATTCTGTACATACTATTGTTCTAGCATTTTTATGCTTTACGGATTTAATAATGTATTGGTCGATCTATTATATTATCAAATCGTCTTTAATAATAAACTAGTAAACCAATACCAAATGCATTCAATCTTACAGAAATTGTTTGAATGTCCAATAGTTTTACGAGAACATGAGTTATTATTATCATTGGACACCTTCTCTATTCGTAGCGCCTTACAATGATTGGTATAGGACACCAGATCTTTAGTACTTGGCATCAATTTGATAATTTCTAAGTATAACATAACTCAATATAATAAAATAAGTCAGAAGCTATACATGGTATATACAAGGCTTCATATAATAATAACGAAAATAGTCGAGTCATATACTACTGTTCAGTCAAAAAAATATAGTACTAGTTAGAGAAAGTCATATTCCAGAATGTTAGGTATATTTGTATGTATTCATAATATGTCTATAGTTTTTAAATAAGGCGAAGATCCTTTACTAGAAGGCCTACCTCAAGCCTGTCTTCTCCTAATACCAATAATACCGTAGTCGTTTACATACAACCACAATTAGATCATAGTTATATGCAACGCCCCTAGTAAAAAATTAAAGGCTTCTATATCTTTTGAGCAACAGCATGCGCTCGAGCAGAAACTATCAAAAGCATCCGCTTGTGGATTGCCACACTTGAAATAACGGGAATGACAATCCCATGAAATAAAACCGCGTTATATTAACGAGGCCGCAAGCTATGACAATCAATGGTATGAGCCATGAATGCATTGCCAATGTGCCTTCAATCCATCTAAAACACTATTGGTTATACTATACATATATATATATATAATGTCTTATAATATACTACTGCATCTTACTGTAAATTTATTGTAAAAGGGATATGTGTTAATTATCAGTAGTGCGAAGTTATTAAAGAGGGAAAATAGAAGAAGAAAGTACGTAATATAAAGGTCTAATTGCGTCATATGAGTCATTGCAGGTAAATTAGTTAAAGGTTAAATTAGTATTATCACTGAACACATTCTCTATTTCACTGCTCCTTCCAGTGATTGGTATAGGACACCAGATCTTTAGTACTTCAGAAACAATATCAATTGATAATTTTTAAGTCAAACATAACTCAATAGGATAAAATAAATCAGAAGCCATACATGGTATACGAAAGTCTTACGTTTTCATACTAATATTATTATTTTTTGAATGGGCTCTGTAAAAAACCCAGATAAGTCAGGGGCCATCCGTGATATAATTACATAATTTGCAGTTATAGTAATGACATTATAAATTCCAGCCTTAGTAATAATTCATGATGACCTCTCTTATAACGAAGAGCCTTAATAAATATTTAATTATATGTTGGTCAATCGCAAGTAAACTAATGCGGGTGGTTAAGCATACCCTCAATTAGTAGAATAAACTATTATCTATTATACTGGTTATGAAAAGTCCTAAATAATACAAATTATGAATATGTTGCAAGATCGTTAACTCTGAATGAAACTCAAAGGAGCCCTTACGTTAGCTGAAGAGCCATTCATATGAGAACATCGAACCAAGACCAATTAATTCTAGTGGGCCTCAGTAATTTTCTATGAATTGTATCAGCCAATAAGGATCTTTACGATAGGCCCACTGTCATTGAACACGGGTATTATTCACACCCGCGATATACGGATGTTGTGGAAAGGATAAAAAAAAGGAAAACATTTAATAATAAACATGGGTAATGATGCTTCAACTATTGCAAAACAAGGTTTTGCATTATATATATACTTTGTG
>NAOQ01000371.1:2552-14869 GCA_002751075.1 Ichthyophonus hoferi
TATATATATATATATATATATATATATATAGTAACAAAAGAACCATGAGAATAAAGTAATAGAGAAAGGGTAGAATCGCCATTTCTTAAGATATGCGAACCCAATTGATACCGTGTTTATGAGTACGTCAAACTGACGTTATACAAGTATGTCCACCAGTAATAATCTTATATCAAAAAATTGAAAATATATTTGGCAAACCCAGAGTGTAGAAAGTCATTTAAAATGCTAGACAGATAAATAGATTGATATAATTCCTTTGTATAAATAAAAAAGAATGCCAAATAAAATAGGAGATTAAAAAGATAAAAGTGAAATATTATATAGTATTTAATAAATAAGTGTAAATAGAAAAAACATGGATACATTAAACAACCACTAAATCATAAACAATAACTTACAAAGGAAAATAAAATGTTTTAATGATTGAGTCATAGTTGATACTAGTATTATAGATGGTAATGAATATTATGATTGATAAATTAAACACTTTACAGAAAATAAAAACAGAACATATTATAAAGGGAAATATATAAAAAGAAATGCCACAATTGAGTGGTGTGACAAATATCCTTAACCAATCAATTGAAATAATCAAAAGAATAGGTGCGTTTCACTTTTACAAGGAAACAATAAGATTGGGAGATATGACATAATCTTAATCAACCAATAGGAAACTTGCCTTCGCATGCTTAGCAGCCATACTTTGGTCGCACGTGCTACTTGAACGGCGTTTTACTACCCTATTTCTATTGGTCACAGGGAGGGCGTTAGTTATTGATGCATCTACGTCACATATCATACATAATATATATGCATGATTTATTATTATGATGCGTTATTTTTTACTAATATATGAGTATAGAGACAGATAAGGTACCCACCTACCCACCTACACACTACACCAACATACATACACAGCACTTACTCAGTGGCGGGTAACGAGGAAGCGTCAGAGCTAGAGCTAGGGGGTGGGGAGAGAGGAATGACTACACTGGAGGGAAAGGAGTGCGTCTCATATGACCTAGCAATAAGGGAGGCCACGGCCACAGCGGGGAGGTGCTGTATTTCCATGATCTGATTGGTGCCGTGGGTTTAGTTATTTACTTAATTACACGCACTAGGTAAGGATACCGATTTGATAGGTTTTTCGGGTATGATTTTACTATATTTATTATGAACATATTATATATATATCGCAATATACACACTATATACATTATATATATCGTTGTGCATAGCCCATTCTTGTCTCCTTTTCCCCACCCTTCTCTTACACCCCTCTCCCCCCACCCAACCTCAACAACGGGTGTCTTTCTACACGAGCGTTCTTAATAACTCATTACACACACCCATCTCTCTTCCTTCTAACATACCTCTCTTAACATGTAGATCAGAATCTTCTCTACGATATCCATAGATCCCACTGTACCAATCATAGCTTGCATCCATGCCACTATGGAAACCTGTAGCCAATCATACAGTTTGGCTCCTATATCCTGTGATTCTACTCGTACAATATCATGCAGACTCTGAAGGCGTCGCTCTACCACTCGCAGATGATTGGATGCTAGCATTTGATAGGTCTCGAGTAACTGAGCACGGATATTTGTAAGATTGGTTAGATAGATAGATCAATGGATAGGTAGATATACACACACGTAGATATATAGATACATATATATCCATACATATATACAAACACATATATATGGACAACAGCCCAACCAAGTATAATGTTAGCAATCATTGGAAGGTATTCGCTTGAGCAATTAAGAGTTAGTGTCCAAGATAAAAATAGGTATACCAAATATAGAAGCAAGGTAATTATTGATCAATCCAAATTATAAATAACTCCTAAACCAAATTATAATTATCATTGGCCAATAAAAAAATATTAAAAGATCATTCATCAATTTATTAAACGCTAAAAATATATGTACTAAATGCATTTTCTAACTTAAAAAAAATCCCCAAATAAAAACCCATGCTCAAAATAACCAGCAATGAAAAGGGTAAGAGAACTAATAAGAACACGGGCAGTAGACATATCTATAAATACACCAATAAAAAATAAAAATAAAATACTTACAGCTGGGGGAGCAGGGAGAGGCATTTGAGCAGCCAATGACCTATAGGGATCGCCACCCTGATTGTCAAAGAGAGAGATCAGGTGTGATTGGAGGAATTGTAGATTATCATTGGTCCGGCGATCTTCTATTAGTTGTAGAAAGTGGTTCATTTGTAGTCCGTCCATAAAGTGTGCTACTAACTGCAATAAGGGAAGATCTATATATAGAGGGTGGTGATAGGCGATTGACCGTGGGTCAGTCATGTGGATCATAAAGGAATGTTCAAATACGTAGAGTATATATATATATATATAGTATGTGTATGCCTGACTCCATTGAATAACTGCAGGGAGGCCGAAAAATATACATCTACTCTAATAAACACCATCCACATACATGCTCTCTCTCTCTTCATTCATATATATACATGTGTTTTGTACTATTTGACAGTACGAATTACAGACACATAAAGTGTATTCTTTCAGTTTTATCTTCTCCCCAATATAGTTTTTTATCATGCCAACGTATACCTGATCGGATATCTGAAGGTGCAACCGAGTTGATGACTTGTCTTATAGTTCGGGTGTCAGCTGGGTGGACATGATAATGTTAGGAAGGTTGTAGTAACATAGATATATGTCATAGCATATATGATATTATGTATGAGAGTATGTATAGTAATATGTGTGATGGTATGTATGAGGGTATGTATAATGTTATTTCTGATAGCACCTATATAGTATTTACAAACATACAGCTATTGATACATACCACAATTTCTACAATGATCTATGATCTGTTATTACATAGACAAAGACCAATATCCAATCCATATGAGTTATAAAAATATAAATACCCAATATTAAATATTAAATATATTTGTATGCATATCTTCCGAGTATCTTTTTAAAGCAAATGCCAACACCAAGAGCATAGAGGTATTATACAGTAGTTAAAAAGGTCAACAGGTCCTGTTAGCCAGCTAATTGATATTAATTAATACTAACCAATATCTGAGATGTGCCCAAATGAAGAGTTTATAGCTGCACCAATAATAGCCATGGCACTACGAAGGCCTGCCTCCCTTTCCACTGAAACATTGTCTGATTGGTCCATAGGATTAATTGTGATTGGTTCTTCTACCGAAGTAGAGGTAGAAGTAGTAGTGATTGGCTGATCTAATAATACCATACCACCCTCACCAATGCCAGGGGCTACAGTAGTAGAGGAGACAGAGGGGGTAGAGAAGGATGGGGTAGAGGAAGAGGTAGAGGTAGAAGTAGAGGTGGAAGTAGGGGGAGGGTGAGGGGCATTAGAAGGGTGAGGGATAGGGACATTAGATGGGTCAGTGGTAGTGGTAGTGGTGGCAGTCACAGAGCTCCTAGGCAGACCTAATAGACTGAATAGGAATGACTCTAGAATGTGTCCAAATCTATTACCCCCATGTGCTGCTCCTTCTTCCTCTCCCCTCTCTCCTCCTTCTGTCTGTCCTGCCCCTGCCCCTGTCTGTGTACGTGGTTGCTGTGGTTGTGTTGATGTAGTTTCTGTGTTACTTGTGGGTCTGTCGGTGGTGGTACTGGGTGTGGTAGTGGTAGTAGTAGTAGTGGTGTTTGCTGCTAGGGGAGAGGAGGCTATGAGCTGGGTGAGGGGATGTGGGCCAATGGGAGTTATCTGAGTGCCAACTGGGCCACCGCGGAACAGTGAGGCAAAGATATTACTATCGGGGGTCTGTAGAGGGATTAGTAGGGAGAGAGCAGTGAGAATGTGTGGTTGTGATGTGGTATAGGTTGGTATAGGAATAGTACTATAGTATTAGTGTTCACTAGAGCATGGTGCCGGTTTGAATGTAGACGGCTATGACTATCATGACTATCAGTACTATCTATCTAGAAATTAGAATTAATAGTCATGTTATCACGCCATTCCATTGGAAAATATATTTAATGAAAGTATTGAATTGGAAGTTTAAATACTACTACATTACAGGAACCAATGATAGAAACTAAGATCTCTTTTCTCAATGCTACGTGCATTATCGAGTATATATATATATAAACAATACTAAACAACGAATCCCTCTAAACCAATTATCCGCCAGTTAATAAAAGGAGAAAAGGGGGAAATATGTAATCAAAAACGCACAAGGGATAATTATAACAAGCCAATCAAACATCACAGCTATAAATAGCAAGGAATTACATACAGGGAAAGCATGGAAAGCCCCCCCAGGGCCAGCTACACCAATAGGAATCACCATGCCTCCACCATTCACAAGATTTCCAAGGCTGCGTGGACGCACTCCTATTGGGGCGGCATGTGGTCCCCACAGAGTAGGGGGCTCATGAGATCGTCGGGCAGTCTCGGGGGCCGGCTCGGGAGTGGGTTCGGTAGAGGGGTTGGAGTTAGTCCGTGGGGTTGTGGGATTGGCTGCCTGTTGCATGGCCTCCTCTACGAGTGCTACCATAGTGTTGTGGACTTGACGCTGTTCAGGTGACATAGACTGAGAAGGAAAGGGAGAGGAAGGGGTTAGGCTAACAATATATTATGTTTACACATATATATATTATAATATCCTTGTCAATGCATAATAAATAATAGGTTAATCACATTCCCTTATAAATGAAGGCTTAACCCACAGTAATAATATACAAGAGCGTAAACGAATCTAAAGGGATGCGGGCGTGTGTATGTATATGTATATTATAGTATATTAGATTGGAATATGTTAGTTATATTGCAATAGGATTAGCCAGTTAAAGTTGCGTTCTCTATATATTAATACATATGTGTGCCTATCAGAAACGCGCATTAAAAATACCTTTCATATAGCCTCACCCCCACCTTCCTATCACTATCTAACACATACATACAACATATAACATACAATTACCCAGAGATACAAGAATATTGCAGATCAAAAAAAAGTGAAGACAGAAGAGATAGAGGAAGGAAAGAAAGCTAATAGTTTAATACCTGTTGGTCGTCAGCTGATTCGCCAAACATCACCTGCACTAGATCATTACCCAATAGATCACTAGTACGGCCAATGATATGTAGGAAGTGAGCCATGTTGTGAATTAGTTGTTGGGCTGCTTGTTGTTGATTGGGGGTGGTCTGTAAGCGGGAGGAAAGGGGCCAGTAAGAACATCGTTTTAATATTAAATAAATAAATGTATGTATGCATAGAGAAAGCGAAGGTGAGAGAAAACACAGAAAGAGAGAGAAAGAGAGATAGACATAGATATGAGCATACCAGTGAAGTCGAGTCTCCTAATATACGTGCACACAATCGCATAATAGCGAACATATGTTCTAGCAACCCTGTCACCGACCACAGACCACGTCCCATTCGTCCCCTCTCCGCCTATTATCAAAGAGAATTAAATAAGTTAGTCTTAAATATAGAAGGTAATAGGGCCAAAGGGTGTGGTTGGATGGTGCAGTGGGTTTGTATGTGATACACGGTAGGCTAGAAAGAAAATTCTTATGTTTATCGCTGTAAAGGTCATATTTGGGGTCATTCTAAATTTCAAAGGGTGGGGGGCTCCTTGTGAAATAATGTCTTCAAATTAAATACACGAATATTTGCAATAAATAATGACTTTTTCTGAAGATTGGCTTTAATATCTAAGAAATTGGTTAAAAAATAATAGGCTAGTCATTAGTAGTTTGAATCTGATTGGATAATTAAAACAAGAGAGCGAGAACTAGTAAGACATGGGGGTTGCTATAGGTAGCCAATGAGTTACGGCCTTCCTAGAGAAGAGCAAGGGAAAGTATAACAACAAAGGGAATAGGAGTATTGTTATAGAGGCAGAGCAAGACATACGGTATACACAGAAATAACTCAGGATAGAATTCAGGTGTACTATATTTTAAAGGTAGGTGTGATATTATGGTTGTGTGGCATAACACTATGTATACCGAACTTGAAGGAGAGGGAAGTGCAGGTAAAAGACAATAAAAGGGGTGGGGAAAGGATACCGTTGCATTGACTAGAGTTGTGGGTATACTTTGTGCATCACTCGGCTGACTGGAAGGGGGGAGGGGTGGGAGAGAGAGAAAGTAGAGGGATGAATACAGAATACAAGAACTGACAGGTTTATAATATAATATAATATAACATCCTATAATATAGTATAATATAATAAATTAAATTAAAGTCGAGGACTTTAATAGAATAAATGAAAGCATAATATATAATAAACGCGGACCAATTGCCCTGGCTATTTAATAATACAGACTCATAAAATAATTGGAGTAGATCTATCGTAGCACCAATAACAACAAAACTATCTATCCCATGGATATATAAAAATAAAAATAAAATAACGTAAATAATATATACATCATACTAACTTAGAGCAAAAAGACAGATAAAAGTGAGGATATTGTACATAGTGTAGAGGGTAGAAGGTAAAAAGAGGTAGTATGCTATTTTATGATATTGTAGGATAAAGGCAATGACAACACAGGTTTCTATCCAACGTATATATATATATATATAAAAGTTTAATATATATATTAAGCCATGGTAACTTCGAGCAAGACAAGAAGGCAAGATAAAACAGAGGTTAAGTATGTATATAGTGTAGTAGGTGGTAGGAGGCAGTATGATATTATACAATATTGCACGAGAAAGCTTATGACGTACGCTGGATAAAGGGCGCTGATTGTCAGAGCATCTCGTCGCATGGCTGCCACCAACGCAATTAATTGGGCCTCCGTCATGTCCTCGTTTAGGTGGTCGTGGCCATGCATTGGATTACCCAGCTGGTTGTCATGGACATTTAGATTGGTTATGACGTCATAATTTTACATGCTACATTATATTTGGTCCTAGGGTGGATTTAGCGCCTTACCATAATAGATACCAACCAATCATGATGGGTTTAGCTTCATAATGGTACCACATGATCCATGAAATTCACATATAAGGTATTTATGACATAAGCACATAAGCGAAAGCACTGAATGCGTGTGGGTGGTTTATAAGGCCAGAAAAGGCATACATTGCAATAAGAGCTTTAGCGCTATGAATATTAATTAATACTATAAGAATGTAATTAATTAAAAGAAAATGGTAAACCACGTAGGGCCCACACCCTACAATCACTATCATATCACTTGCACAGGTATAGATCTACAAAATATATGCTCAATGTTTATATCGTTATTATATCTCAAATCACACAGAAGTAACAATATGTAATTACTGTAAAATCATGCCATATATATATACATTATATATACAGGAAAAACATAACAAAAAACGAGTAAATAAATGCATAGCATATCGACATTAAAAGTATGCTAAGTATCTACACATATATAAAAAAGTCAGCTTAGAGACGTCCAATACCTCTACAGTATGTACTTCGGGATGTACCACTTGAGTGGTGGGTGCAGTTTCTGTTGCATTTGATTGGCTAAGCGGTTCCGCTACTGCCGCCTCATTAGCTGGGGCCTGTTCTCCTTCTGCAGATGAATTGGCAGATGGTGGAGCAACCGGTGTTTCAGTGGTTGCTGGGGCCTCAGAGGATGCCTCAGAGGATGCCTGTGTTTCATTGGTTGGCGGGCCATCTATTACCCATTGGTTGCCATCAAAGTGCATACGCATAGCAACACTAGGACCTTGCTGTAATTGGGTAATGTGTGTCAACCAATAGAAGGAAGAGAAAAAGATAATATACGTGGGATATTTATCCAATAAGATAAGGAGACTAAAAAAAAATGTAGCAAAACATAAACCAATGATTTAATAGATAGATCAAGATTAAAACCGAATTTACCGGATGAATGGCTTGGATATCTGCAGCCATATGCACATTAGGGCCTCCCATAGATCCCATGATCCCGCTGAGCAATGATTGGAGCTGTATTGATAGGAGATTAAAGAATTGGTTAATGAAAAATTTAAAAGTTCACTGCAACTTATATAAAATCCAGTGCCTATAAGTGTATATATGCATATTATATATTTTTATAAGATACAAAAAAAAAGTAAATGATAAAGTAAAAAAGAAATGGAATAGATTGAAATGAATATAGGAGATAATATGACAGACATGATAAATAATAACAATAATAATAGTAATAGTAGCAACAATCATACTAGTAAACCTAACAACAATAATAAAAAATACAAATAAAATAATGACGATGAAAAAACGAAAAAAATAATAAACCTTCAACAATAAAGTATGTTACTATGCAACGGTAACCATAGTGACCTACCTGTGCAGGTGAGGGTACTCCCCCTCCTGGCAGTCCATTGACTTCAATAAAGGAAGCCATTGGTACAACATGCATACGACCAATCCTCCGGGGCCCAGTTGTAATCCCTGCAAGAGGATTGGGTGTGGTTTCTGTAGAGGTGACTGGTTCGCCTACCTCTCCTTGCTGGCGCTCTATTGGTTAAGAAGGTTAGAAAGGGAAGAAAAAGAAAAAGAAAAAGGTGCAGGAGGGGTGACATATGTTTGAGAGTATGTAGGATAGTAGATACGGTGGCATGCATTATACTATGATAGTAGGATAGTATGCAAGTCTATGGGTATGCACATATACATATATATAGGGGTATACATGAGAGCATAATGGCATGTCAGTGCATATAATGTTAAGTACACCCTTGTCTATCACATAGAGATTGGCCTACCTGTAGTAGTACTATTTTGAGGAATCACCCTCTCCACTAGGTGGATGACGTAACCCTCCTCTAGCCCTGTACCCACCAATCAGAATACAGTACGAAATCAGGTGACTTGACTAATTCAAGCCTCTTTCCGATAAGTCTTAAGGAGTACGAGCAGCTTTCAACCAATAATAAGCCTCCAATAAAATTTACCTTCTCGTTTTAGCACTTTATCTCTCGCATTCTATCCCTTTTCCATCTTTATTATACCCCTTCTCCCCTCTACCTCTTTATCAATATTCCCTTATAACCCTTGATTACTTAGACCACCTGCGCAACCAACAGCTAATAGAAATATGATATACGCACCTAATGCCGACATGGCCTGATCATCTTTAAGTACTTGTCCTTGATAGATGAGTCTCTGACGGGGAGAGGGTATTTCCTATATAAAGAAGGGGATAGTTATTAAAAACATATGATAATAATGACAGGATGGTTATAGTATACTGTAGTAATGGAAAGACATAGCAAGAAAAACAATACAATAGGGCTGGTTACTATGGCTTTATACTTCATATGCAGTAAAAGAGAAGCTGATACATATAAGAAGAACTAGGCAAGGAGGAAGGAGGTTGAGTATATTTTCGTCTTGATTTATATGTGTATATTTAGGTATAAGTGTAATTATTGACAATATAGTGTGCTCTTAATGATGGGATCATAACAAAACATGATAGAGGAGAATAGAAAAAAATATAAATTTCCTTCTCATTTCTTTTTAGTGATTATACTTAATGTACTTGTGTGGGTATCTTTTTGTATTGTATATGTATATATACACGGAAAAGTTTGTATATTCGCGTGCTTGTGTTTCTATGTGTGTGGATGAAAAAAGCAATGATATATATAATAATAATAATCAAAATGTCGTTATATATAATGACAAAGTTATAGTAAGAGAAAGGAGGCAAAGAAAAAAGCAAAGGGGGGACAGAACCATTGCAGCACATAAAGACTTACTGTTGCTAACTCCAGCTTGTGTTTTAATTGAAGAACAGTGGTCTGTAATCATATGGGTAGGGTGTAGAGAGGTTGGTTTGTGGTACGTTAGTTTCAATTTATTTGTTTATGTTGCTGATCTCAGGACAACTTACAAAGACTTTTCATACGATCATACATATTATCATGTACGACTCTTAAATTTTTTACTATATAGAAGAAGCATGTATGCATTGAATTGTGACGTGTAATAAAAAAGAACATTTGTCCTCGATTCTCATTAGTATGTTGCTTCATTACTCATATACACTATCATAACGCTTCCTATATACTATAAGAAAAATACAGAACAAAGCATGTGTCTCTGTTGTCAATCCCGTCTTTCTGAGCACACCTACCTCGGGAATAACCCTTAACCGGTGCTCAACGGCGGAGAGCCGACGAATAATTATTTCAAACTCCATCCGTACTTAATTTCTTCCGTTTACACCTTAATAGACAATACTATAGCAGATGTTTTTGCGTGTTTTTAAACAACAAACCTAGGCGTAAGAGTGTTTATAATAAAAAATAAAAATATTATATATATGACTATTCAGCTCCTTATGTATGTTAGTAATTATAATAACGTAATGGCATATGCTACATATATAAGCCTTGTGTAATAGACATTCATTGGCCACCATGTTCATTCGAGAATAATTATTAGTAAAGAAATATAAAATTTTAAAGGCCGTGTAAGCAAATTGATATTATTTAAATATCAATTATTATTGGTTTTCAATAAAATCTTGTAAATAGTTGGTTATATATTGGACACCTTTGGTATTCCATTCATATTACATAATTTATTTGCTTTTTTATTGAGCTTGGTTATAATTGATTGCTACGAATGGCTGGTTTTGCTTTAAACTGTAATCATATAATTAGGTTCAATAGATTAATTTATTACAATATAATGTCCAATAAAAAGCATTGATGTATTTAACAAAAATGCCATTGCAGTAAAAATGACAGATATGTGATCTGAGGTGATCTGAGATTACTATGAGTCATATTGGATTTGAATTACATATGTCAACAATGCAATATAATTACTACAAACCAATGGCAATGACGAGTGGTATTAATTCTAATTAGGAGTGAAAACTGATAATAGATAAGAATAATAATACCTTAACATCAACAAAGAAATAAATAATAAAAGAATCTACCTATAACTATCAAAAACACAATATGGCACCCTATATTATAATACTTTCATATTAGTTTTCTTTTAACTTTAATAGTAATTATAATGGATATTAAAATGATGTTAAAGCAAAGACTTAGTCACAAACAGGATAGTGTCGCTTATGACCGACCTGATTATCGAGCGGGAAGGAGGGAAAGGGCGGTAAAAGTGTATACAATTAATGATGAATCCAGGTAGAATATGACCTGTTAATACCTATATATTCACCTTTACACTCTACTTTTGCTTATATATATTGTACGAGTCTCCTAATTGCTATTTAATAGTTACACTTTTCTTTTCCTTCCTTATTTCTCTCATACTAACGATTGTTTTATATTGTTTGTTAATATATTACACAACAAAAAGGTTATTCAAGAGATAGGAGGAAATAAAAAAATATTAGTTCTAGTTCCGTTTCGAACTATATCATTTTGGAAGTGTCAATTATTTCTTTATTTTCTTCTCTACTAGCTCTGTCTCACACAAAGAGTTCTTTATTATTTTTGATACATTTTATGTTATACATAGTCTTTCATGCTTCCTTTCTAGTGTAGGTAAGTCAATTATTTGGTATAATTTTTGTATATTTTTATACATTAACTCATAGCCTAAACGGCAATATTAAAATGAATTACTCTTACCCCTAAGCTCAAACCTAGCATCATGCACTCCTAATAGTAAGAAAACGTTGCATAACATAGGATTACATTAATTTTTGTGTTATAGTATAGACTGCAAACAGGGTTCTGTTTTATTCAAGTGTTTCTTTGGTATACTATAAGAAATGCCATGACATATACTGTAATACTATGTATATTAACTGGCCACCTCCAATGACATGCAGATATCTATTGGTTCAGAATGTACCACAATATAATGCTAGTAAGGAATTATTGGAGTTATTTGCTTTGTATGGAGAGATTGAAGAGTACGTACTATCCAATCACCTACCTTTCCTGATGGTCTACACTTCTATACATACATACATACTATCATGCATGCATACTATCTTACTATCATACTATCATAATATCATATTGTCATACTGTCATATTATCACATACATAATTATTATTTATCATTATGCATACACGTGGCCTCTCTCGTTATTCATATTTATTTTCCTTTGTTTTTCTGATTATCCATTATATAGCAATATACTGTCTCTGTTATTATCTACTAACTATTATATAACAATATACTGTATTATTATTCTGCTATCTTTTTGTAACAATACACTTTCTTTCCTTCCATTAATCAATTACTGTCTTCGTACATACACTCTATCTCCATCCTAGCCCTACATATATCTTATATAGAACTAGTGAAATAATTATTCATATGAAAGGATTGATCTTAATATTTTAGCTGA
>NAOQ01000371.1:15425-65863 GCA_002751075.1 Ichthyophonus hoferi
ATTATATAGCAATATACTGTCTCTGTTATTATCTACTAACTATTATATAACAATATACTGTATTATTATTCTGCTATCTTTTTGTAACAATACACTTTCTTTCCTTCCATTAATCAATTACTGTCTTCGTACATACACTCTATCTCCATCCTAGCCCTACATATATCTTATATAGAACTAGTGAAATAATTATTCATATGAAAGGATTGATCTTAATATTTTAGGGTGAACATTTCTAGTTTATAAGAATAATATCTAATCAATATAGCGAGCGATATGGCTTTTATTTTTTAAATCATTTGATACATACATAAATACAGGCATAGACAATATTCTGTTATATTCCACTTTACATCTATCTCGTATCATTTTCTAGAGTATACAATAACATAAGAACTGTTGCTAGGCATTTATTAGTATGTTAATCACTCATTCATCCACAATGCATATTATTTTCGGATTTTGTCAATTTATTCAGAGATTTATTAGAAATAACTTTTTGTTGTGTCCATATATAGGTATCGCATACTTGATGAATTTGAGGTTGAGCCTTATACTGAGGTCTATTGGATTCGTATGAAACAACTATCGGCAGCTAGGTATGTTGCTATATATATATCAGTGCATAGGTTGGTGTGTGTACTTGGGTAGTACTGTATGTGTGTGTGAATATAGGTGTTGCTGTTTTGAACGCAAACGATATGCTAATTACGTAATATTGAACTAATAATTAATTAAAACTATAATTTTTTTTTTCATTCATATTGTGTATGTAGCTATCTATATTAGACATGGTTTTTGGTATAATGGGATATATATTTTATTATATTAAAGATACATTTTGTAGTTACCATAGTTAACATATAGTATTTGATTATGTTTTAACATACAGGTTAGCTAAGCGAAAAATAGACGATTATCAATTCTTTGGCAATAGTTTGCACATATCCTATGCACCAGAATATGAAAGTATACAAGACTTGCGACAGAAAATGAAGGAGAGACGATCTACTGTGGCCCGCAAGACACGAGGTAGGTAGGTAAGTTTTAATGTATAAATATGTTTGGTTGATGTTTTTGATAATTAAGAAGGATTGATAGTGTTGTGGCGTAGAAAGAACATATAATAGAATGATAGAATAATATTAAATTATAATGAGAGAAAGGGTGAATGGGATTGGATGGGATTGTATATATTTATAATATATACATACTATAGGTTAGAGTGGTTAATTAAACTTTTAGAATAAAGACTGGGTTAGACATGGATAGAGATAACTAAAAAGAAAGATATAGGTATAGGGATATGTATATAAATGGCGGTAGAGAGAATGGAAAATTGTAATTATGTATTTTCAATAATAAAGAAATAAGAAATGAGATATAAGAAAGAGAAAAATAATAAACAACCGTGATATTTGTGTGAGTGAAATGCATTAGAATATTATGTTTTATTTTATTAATGTACAACGATGTAGGGAGTATTAATATGGCACCTGACTGTGTGTGTATTTCCCACTTTATAGCCGGTGATTATTATATATCTCCTAAAGATATTACTGTTACTGATACCACCAAGGAAGTCAAAACAGATATTAGTCAGTCTAAACCAATGTAAGTACTTCTATCTATCTATCTATCTATCTATCTATCTATATATCTACCTTTAGTTGGTATTAGGTTATATTCTATTCTATTATATTATATTAAAATCGACCATGCCACAGTAGAAGCGTGCTAGATTCGAATTGCAAACTACAAATCGTCTTTGGTTAATATATTGATGGATGATAGGTTATATACTTTATCTAACAAATAGTAATGTAATATTGTTTTGCTATCTCTTTATTCTTAAACATATTGCCATACTCCATTGTTTAATAATGCCCCTACGCATGCTATATTAATGCATATGTGATGGGCGTGACATGGCTGTACAAGGTGGTATTTAAACAATTATTAATAATTAAGCATTAGCATATAAGTGGCTACGGGTTGAAGGATTATTCCTTTTGATATACTTAATTCTTATTTTTTCTTCTCTATTATCTCCATGCATATACTTATCTATACACATATATCTTTTAACCGACATATATCTACTTCAATATATACAGTACCTCGACTGAGCCCACAACCATAAATGATCCTAAGCCAATCCAGGAAGCCAAATCATATCCACCCAACTGGGTACCTCCAGTTGTACCACCTACTAATCCCCATCCCACATACTATTCCCAACTCCCCCCATATCAAGGTATAAGACCCCCACCACCCTGGAATAATCCAGGTGCAATGAGGCCTATGCCGCCTAATTTTCATAATGGAGTAAGACCCCCACACTACCCGTGCCCGCCCTACGGTCCCCCAAGCATACCACCTCAGGGCCCACCTTGCCCTCCTCCTATTGGTTGGAGAGGATATCCTAGCGCTCAGACTACTGGCTATTACTATGGGCTCCTACCAACTGCGCCAAGCATGGTGAGAATACATGAGTATATGGGACAGGGATGGAAATGATGATAGTAATCCGGTGTGTTTTCTTAATTTATGGCTATATATATGACTTAATTTTCTACATAGTCAGCCTCTGCCACTTTCTTCTTTTTTTCCTCTCTCTTTTCTTTCTTGACCTATATGTTTGAGCCATATCCCACTCCCTCCCTACTTTTTATCGTTTTTTACCTGTTTATCTATATACCCATGTGTTACAATGATATTTTTTCTAGTGGTTGTAGGCATAATGATAATGACAACAATGTCCAAGTATACAACTATTGAGAGAGAGAGAAATAGGCGTAGTTCATGCTGAGGAGGGTGATAGATATACCTTCTCCGGATGAAAAGTAATAATCAGTGCCTGCGTTATGATAGTCAACATCCTCCTGACTCTACTATTCACTAGTTATAAGCCATAGTTTGTTTTTTCCTAATCATATTATTTTGTTCTTTTCTAGCCCCATCACTCCATCAATTATTTAAGTATTAATCAGTATATTGCCGTAGTATATCGCATATAGGATACATATATATAGATATATATATATGGGGAAATACTAGTTCCGTACACTCTTTTACCCCCTTCCCTGTCTTTATAGTCTGTAATATTGTACAATCATATCCTTATACCCTGGCTCCCTCCTTATAGTCATCTTCAGGCACATCCTCCAATAATATGTCTGGAATCCCCCCACCTCCCCCATCTTACCCATTACCGTATACAGCTGAAAGAACCTCTATAGGTTTATCTGGGAAAAGGGTAAGCTCTATTGCATGTATAGTTGTTATATCTGCAGAGATATGCTATTAACTATTGTAGAACCTATATACACACGCATTCTCTTATATATTTGTCTATGTCAAATATATATATTCTTTATTGTTAGGGGTTCTTTTGATGTTGGGCGAGGTCTTAATTATACATATTTTTATCTATAGCAGTTGGTAGGTATATGGAATATGGTATATGTAGACTGCTATTTTGACTTGCTTTGTTTTATTTTCCCTAATGCTAACCTAATCTATACTCACCTTCCTATATTCTGAAACCAACCATTCTATTTATCACTTTCACCTCTTTTTATATATCACCGTACTCTTACTACATGCTTATGCGTATAGTATAGTATATACACGTATTAATGTTCCTATGTTAGTGTAGCTCAACTCAATATTTGTTTGCTTATCACTTTGCTTTAGGAATATACATAGTGTGACATGTTTTTAGGCTGTTTGGTTTACACTCATCACTATAACAAAATAACATTTTCATGTATGTTATACATATATAATGAGAGTATGCCTATGTATAGGTACATGTACATGTACATGTATGTGTCTATATATATGTATATGAGTATGTGCATGTATAGTTGTACGTATAAATATAGATGTGTTCGGTCCCTGTAATTTATATCCAATTAGAATGTTGAGAATTTTGAATTAAGGCGTGTCTAAACGTGTACACCTGCAGACACATAATAATAATACAATAGTATATAATTCATGATTAATATTTATTATATCGTTGGTGTATGTTGCATATAATAACAGGTCATAGGACTTGATTGTTTTTACTCACACTTATACACATACATCTACATATACATATACATCTACAGCCATCTGAGGGATATGGAACTGCTAATGGAACTGCTACCGATTCTAAACGTAAAGAACGCAGACGTATATGATATAATTATGATTATTTCGCTTACCTTAATATTGTTTAATACGGTTATTTGGTTTGAGTTGTGAAAATGCTAAATATACGAATGATAACCAGGTAGTTCTTTGGCCTTGGCTGTGTTTATAGGATTACATTTACGTTTATTGTTGGAACCAAAGCGTTCAATGTTTCTTTTTTTACTGATTGCAATCAATTTTTGTTCAATATTAATTAATAGCACAACTTTCTTGACTAGATGAAATTGATTTGTCGATCTAGTATGCAAGTTCATACATAAATGAATTAGCTGACGAGCCATACAAAAGATTGAGATAAGATCTGGCAATTCTAGTGGGTCTCAGTTATCTTGTATTAGCCAATAAAGTTCTTTATATTAATGAGCACAGTTATGTGGGCGTTAACCAAAATCAACACCCACCGCAATAAACAAAGACTGGGAAAATATAAAAGAAACAAAAGTAACTAATAATAAACACGGTTCTCAGTCGTCACTAATTTACTGTTCAATTTATGTGCTTTATGTTTTGCTTCATATTATGTCTATCGTTGCCAAAGAAGTTGAAGTAGATAATCCAGATACTTACTGGAAGCCCAACCAGTTAAGTCTGGTGCTGATTCTTCAGATAATAATAATTCCGTAACTATATACAGATTAGTCTGTGTGTCAGTACATGTCCGTGTAATCTAACTATACTTAATATATTTAACATATTCAGGGTTGTCTGATTGACAAATTTAAATCTAATCGCAAACATCATGTATATAAAACGAGGTTTCAAATATGAAGACCAAGTAATAGGAGCCATTAATATGCTTAAGATGATGTCATTTTTTTTCTGCATGTCATCTGATTGGGTGCTGAGAAAACCAAACAACCTTTAGTTATTAAGCACAGAAACGTACATGACAGCATCTTATATCGGAGGAAAGCAAACAAGCACGCCTTGTCGTATCATATTCCATATTATCATATATCATACTATATCATTATATAATGTATCATATCCCTTTATACACCTGTACCATACTACAATATAATATAGTATAACACGTAGTATTATAAACTATCTATACCGACCGTACCATACTATACTATTATACATATATATATATATATATATATATATATAATCCATTTAATATTATTAGAAATAGTTTTATTAGATAGTCATCTTCAGGTAAAGGACAGGCTAAAGCTATAGTTGGCGGCTCTTGAATATCTCTCTGCTGATCAATGGACATAGAAGCTTGGCTTCTTACTCGACCGACAATATATTGTATATGTAATATAATGGACAATAAATGAATTTCAATAGGTCGCCCATGTACAGTCAAGTCAGTTCAATGTCCCAATTTAGATTTTTTAATTGGATTATTGATTAATTTTATATTTAAAGGCCTTCTATTGGCCAATTATTGGTGCTGTAATGGATTATAGGTACGACCCTATGCTATAAGCGGAGTGGCTCACATAAAACTTAAAGTTATAGAAAGTTGGTACATTACTCGTAATTTGTTTTATACTTAAAGATGCCCAGTTTAGTGTAAGAATGTTTTTTTTTCATTTTTTAATATATGTAATTGTAGTTATCCATCCATATGAATCAAAACTTAGTGGATTGGGCACAATCTATTTGCTGAATATTTCATTGCTCTGAACCGTCGGCAACGAATATTTTACGTGGCATATTCACGGCATTGAAAATCAACTCAGTTGCAAACTGTCCCTTTTTTGAATTTTGTATTGATTCCCTTATAGTTCGTATTAATTTAGTAAAAATCCCCAACTTATTCTCTTGCAAAGTTATTATTACTAATTTTATTTGCATAATTGATAATTTGGCCCATTCAATTTCCTAGTGGTTTACAAAAATTAAATACTAATTTACTTCCCATTGTTGACAACTTCCCCCCAACCGATTGCACATAATTAGTAATGTACTGGTTTGATACTAACATGGGGAAAGCATTCAATATTTATACTAAAAAAATAAAAGCTTTTTTATTTTTGGTATTAAAATAATAATTAGTATAAAAAAAAATTTCCACAAATATATTTAATAGAAATTTTATTTAAAAAATATGTTTTGCTTTTAAATGTCTACAGTTGGCTGTTCTAAAAATAGATGCTATAACAGCATGCATGTCGTTAGATCTAGATAAGCACGACATGGTCATGTCAGCGAACAAATTTACTGTTTATTTCTTGGCCGTTAACGCTAACTTATAACTTATGCATTAATCTAACTAATGGATCAAGAAAAAAAAATACGTATAAAAGATGACCCCGGCATTTTAACGTCATTTAATCGTCCTATCTCATCACAATGCAAAATTGTAGGCAATATTAATATTTCTTCGAATGAGCATCATATTACAAACAGGTCTGATCCACTCGACGATAATTTGATAGAACTCTTTGGTGGACATACAGTTGGCTCAAATATTAGTTCGAATATAGATGTTATGTCAAAGGAACATGTTGTAGACCACCCAGAAAATGAGGATATATGTCCACCAAGCATGGATTTTCTTCTTCGTTTTTTAAGCGGCGTTATTGGGAATGAGCAAACAGAAAATGAAAGTCGACATTCAGGAGAAAACCGAGAGTCGCATATATTTCCTCCATCACCTTTGGTACCTATAAATGAGCAGAAAGATAACTACAATGAACCCAATCTTTATCCCCGTAATGTATCTTTTCCTGGGTTAAATCCTAAACTCAACTCTAATATACTCGACATTAGTCTACCCCATCAATACACTTCAGTTGAGAACATTGACTCTGGAAACAGTCCGCGTTTACCAAATAGTTATAACTATAACAGTAACATAAACTTAGATCCCACTGCTCCTCAATGCATCCAACAGGATGCCCGGGCACATTCTCCTAATCAAGTTGACTCTCTTATGCATGCGATGCATGTTGTCACAAATGATCTTCAAAAAATGCAAGACCAGCTGGACTCCGCTACCCTTGCGTCCGGTAGCCTTGTTTCCCCTTTGGAGAGCCATAGGTCATCAATGCCCATCTCTACCCATACCAACAATTTTATGCTTAACCTGAACCCTTCCTCTAATGCTCCACTTGCAAATATACAATGTAATTCTAAAATTTCTGCAAAAAAGAAATTTAGTAAATCTCTGTTTTTGCCTAAAATAGCAGGATCTAGACAAACTAGAGGGTTTTCTGCTGTTGCACCATCCAACTTGTATAGCAATATCAGTATGCCTGACAAACCTATTGAAAACAAAGGCTTCCCTCCCAAACCAACACCTCTTAGCCTGATGACTACATCACTTAACAGCACGTGTACACCCGATACCATTCCTGCTACGATTACAGCTCAATCGGCCTCACACATTGCTAATCCTGGATTTACTAGTTGTAGTAATTGTCACGCTGTTCATACATCCTTGTGGAGACGGGGAGGAAATGGGGAAAGGGTATGCAATGCTTGTGGCCTGTACCGCAAAGTATATATGAAAGAACGGCCTATCTCCATGGCAACCAAGGTTTTGACCCGGCGTCGTAGAAATAACAGGTAATAGGGCGCAGGGGTCAGAAATATAATAAGACTTCATCTACCTTTCCTTTTTATCATCATACTAGAATAAATGACTTTATACCAGCATACATATGCCGAGGGTTTGAGATGATTCTACTTTTTTATATATATTAAATTTAAAAGCCATATCATGATTGGCTGTTTCGATGTCTTTTCTTTTTTTATTTACACAATTTAAATTGTAAAACAAAATATAATGGGTCAGTGCTCTGCATAACAGTAAAAGCTTTGATGACTATTGTTGGAGCCAAAGCGTTCAAGGCACTTTTGCAGCTTTTGCCTTTATATTGTATTGGAAATAAGACCAGTATCTGTTGCACTGAGTTCTATTAGATAGTTTTCGTCAGGTAAAAGGCAAGCAAAAGCTCCAGTTAGGTGCTCTTGAATCTTTCTCTGTTGATCAGTGGATGTAGAGGCTTTTAGCTTCTTACTTGGCTACATTGTATATGTAATAACTGCGATCTAATTGTGGCTGCGTTTATATAATATGGAATTATTATTATTTGAAAAATCAATTCCAGACTATCTGGATTATCTACTTCAACTTCTTTGACAACAATAGAAATGATATGTAGCAAAGCCTAAAGTACGTAAATCGACCAGCCAATTATTGATTACTGAGAACAGCCATTTTTGACGGCCGAAACCAGTCAATTTTATTAATAGTTTTTGTTCTTCTTATGCACTTTCCGATCTTATTCTGAAATCCAATTCTATAATATCTTTACTAAAATGGCTCTTTAGCTAACTACCTCATTGGTTTAAATACTCGCATAATATGTAATTAAAAAACGGTATGTAATTATGTAACTAACATTGAATCAATCACAAAAGAATTGATTGCTATCAGTAAAAAAAAAAAACATTGAATGCCTTGGTTCCAACATATTGCAAGACCGTTAAGTCCGAATGAAAAAGTAGTCCAACCAAATTTCTGATAAAAAAACTGATAATAAAATGATTATTATCAGCGGAGACATGAAATTCCTCAAGACTAGCTTGCCTTATGCAGAGAAACAATCGAAACACCTTCCTGATCGCCAGGATACATGCCCTTGTAAAGCCAAAGCCATCATCAGAGTAGTAAAGATTCCAGTATATTTGGATAAGAATAAGAACAAAACAGCAAATTAAAGGGAGTTGAGTGACAATGACAGGAAGGAAATATCAACTCGGCTCGGGGGGAGGAGGGGGGGGGGGTTAGTGAAAATTACAAGGAAGAAAAAATTGAAGTTTCCAGGGATAACAATAACAAGGCCAAAAATGAGGAAAAAGGTAAAAAGGCAGAGGAATCAGAAGTACTGACTAGTGAAAATAGGTATGCTCCCACCTCTACAAGGTCTGGTCAGCGGCACCAACCAGATAGTGCCTCAACCCATACAACATATTTGGCAACAGAGTCTAACTTATATGGCCAGGTTATTGCAAAGTCAGTTTGTGCAGCTATGAAGTCTCTACAATAGCCACAATGGGAAACTGTGATGCAGCAAGAAATGAAGGTTTTATCTGATAATTTCAGTTGGAATATAGTGAGAAACCGAAGGGGGTGCCATTATTAAAACCTCGGTGGGTTTTCAATTTCAAACGAGGTAGGCATAGGAGCGTCACGAAATACAAAGCACAACTTGTAATTATGGAAAACCGTCAACTGGAAAACATCAATTATTTTGAGATAGAGTCCCCATATTGCTTCTCGACAGCCATACAACTTCTTACAGCCTTCGCTGCATCAAGGGACTCGGAGGTCGTACAAATGAATAGGGCTTACGTCAACAGGAAACTGGAAGAAAACGTCCACATGCATCAGCCAATATATTTTAAGGACTCAAAAAATCTACTTTAGTAGGGCAGCGCACTTTAGCTGCATTCCTAGCAGAGAAAAGCACTGGTACCCGATCAATGCGGATCTGTGTCTATTTGTGTCACATGGTACTCCATATTTTCTTGCGGTGTAGGTTTAGGTTGATGTCATGGTCATTATGTCCAACAACAAGTCTGCCACCAGGAATCTAATTGACGGCATGAGGGCATGTTTTAATACCAAGGAAATGGAAATTCCGGTGGAGTACTTGGAATATCAAATTTGGAAGGAAGGTCAAGGATGCACACATTTAACACAATGGGGATACACCAAAGAGATGATAAAGTTGTACGACATGGAAGGTCTTAAGAAGACTATGTCCCCCATCTTTCCAAACATGTATCAAATTTAGACCAAGATACAGAGTCGACCCCAAGATGCGACATCAGAGAATACCAGAAAGCGATACGATGCCTTCTCTGGATTGCTATATTGATAATTGATAAGGCTAAATATTGCATTCACAGTCAGCTACCTAGAGCGGCTTGCTTCCAATCCACTTCAGTCCCACTGGAAGATGGTTTTACAAGTGATGGCTTATCTAAATTCTTTTTTCGACGTAAGTTTTGTATACCACAAGACACCCTTAAACATTAAGGCATACGTAGATGCCGATTATGCCAGAGATAGGACTACAAGCAAGTCCGGTACAGGGTGCATTTTGTTTACAAATGACTCACTAGTGTTATGGTTTAGTAAGAAACATTCCGTAGCAGTCACTTCAAGTACAGTGGCTGAGTATATAACAATAAGTACAGCAGCACACGATATAGTATGGAGTTCCTGCGTATTAGACAATATTGGTATTGAGATAGGCCCAGTACCCGCGTATGAGGATACTCAATCCACAGTATGGATCTCAAAAAACAATGGTATAACTAAGAACACTAAACACATCCGTGTAAAGTACCACTATATTAAGGAGGCCGTAAGAAACAGAGATATTGAGATAAAACCAAGTTCAGCACACGATCAGAGCAGAAATCTTCACCAAGGCTCTAGCCCCTGCACAGTAAATGAACGCCTGTCAGAAACAAAGTCTTGATGAGTAGGTAACATCCTCGTAGGTATATGGGGATGTAGGAAGAGTGTCAAAGTATTTCAGCTCCCACAGGTATTAGGCTAATTACTTCCTGATGTTTTGTACGAGAATATACTTTACTTATTGCTCGTTTTGCATTGTACCACGTAATAGTTAATAGCAATTTACAATGAGGTTACGATCGGTTTGTAAGAGTTAGAAATTAGGTAATGGCAATTAATTAATTCCACGGTGTCTCTAATTATATTTAATTAGGACTAGTTTGCTAAGTGAAGTCTAATTCTGAAATTCACTGTGGTTTATTAGATAGTGTTGGCTATTGGTTTTAAATTATACATAATGATACATAATACAAACAAGATTCGTAACAGCAAAATAATTATTTGAATAACTATTAGAAAATATGTTGCTAATAATACAATTTGGGAAAGCCCTTAAACGGGAATATACGCATCTCGAGTGTTTATCACAGGGTCAACTGGTGTTGACTTGGACCAACAACTATATAACCAACATAGACATACTTAGTCTGGATTCTTTCTGTTATATGGGTTATCACAATGAAAGCCCCGTACCAAAGACTTAGTCTCTTTGTTATGACTGTAGATAGCGATGGCGATTGCAGATCTGTAAGTTTAACAGATTCTAACAGGGTGATCAAGATACATTAAAATTGTTGATTTCAGCCTGTTCAATAATTATTTCATCCATGTCCAGAGTGGCAGCCGACCATCGCAAGCAGAGACTTTAGAATAAAAGCAGTATATAGCCTTTATTCAGTATCACTACAGAACTCAATAGTCTCCAATCTGCCTCAGATAGAACCTTCCTATACTTTCTAAATATAGCATTTTATATAGAGTACTTTGGAATTCAACATTGCTTTTATTTCGATAATTATAAATATGGTTACTTTGTCTATGTTGTGTATGTAGCTATATTTGACAATAATACCCAACTATTTATTGTTATTATTAGTAACTATAAATATAATACATAGTGATACCTATTTATGGAATAGTCCATTAATAATTAATAATCTTATATTTAATATACATGTTAATAAATTCAATTGTTATCATTTCATATAGATTTATATACTCACTATATAATAGAATACTAGTTCTTAAAATCATAATTAGCTATCTTCCTAAAATAATTTTAATATTTAACACTATTCAAACAAATAAAACAACTGAGAATATAATACAAATACAGAAAAACATGTAAATAATGAAAAATATAACTAGAAAATAATAAAAAACCATTGGAAATAGGACTAGTATCTGTTGTACTGAGTTCTACTAAATAGTCGTCATCAGGTACAGAGCAAGCTAAAGCTCCCTTCAGTTAGCTGCACCCAAATCTCCCTCTGGTTTTCAATGAATATAGAAGCTTTTAGCCTCTTACTCGGCGCTATATAGCGTATGTAACAACTGTAATCTAATTATGGCTGCAATTATAGGATACTGGAAATAGAACTAGTATCTGATGTATTAACTTCTATTAGATAATCATTGTCAGGTAAGGGATAGGTTAAAGCTTTAGTTAGCTACATTTGAATCTCTCTATTTTGATCAATAGATATAAAAACGTTTCGCTTTTTACTCTGCAGTATGTTGTATATGTAACAACGGTGATCTAATGGTGCTGCGTATATAAAGTTATGAGATTATTATTATTTAAACAATCAATACCAGACTTAACTAGTTGGCTTTCTAGTAAAATATCTGGATTATTTACTTCAACTTCTTAAGCAACTATAAATGTAATACAAAGAACATAAAGTGAACAGTAAATATTGTCTATTCGTCACAATTGAATGTTCTCAGTTGTCAATAGCTACTGTTCACTTTATGTTCTTTATGTTCTTTGTATTACATCTATAGTTGCTTAAGAAGTTGAAGTATATAATCCAGATATTTTACTAGAAGGTCAACTAGTTAAATCTAATGTTGATTCTTCTTATAATAATAATACTATAGATATATAAATGCAGCCACAATTAGGTCACAGTTATTACATATACAATATATCGCCAAGTAAAAAATTGAAAGTTTCCATATCCATTGATTAACAGAGAGAGATTCAAGAGCTGTTAACTAGAGCTTTAGTCTGCCTTTTGTCTGACGACAACTCTCTAATAGGACTCAGTACAACAGATACTAGTCCTATTATCAATAATAATTATTAATAATTAATAAGCAAGTTGTAATTTAACTAGTACTAAACAGTTAAACGCAAATGCATAATTCATTTATATGTTAAACATTTGCTTCTAGTAAGAATCAATAATTATTGAAAATGAAATTAGCATCTACTGTACAGATTTCTATTTGGCGTACGGTGTGTCCACCTTCTTCTAGTTATTCTAGGTAGTTATTAATGGGTAAAGTACAAGCTAAAGCCATGGTACGTTTTGCATGTAGAACACATGATTGTTCTAAATTTAGAGACGTTTTATACTTTATGTCTTGCAATTTGCAATATCAACAACAACGATGATTGTTTTTGGAGCCTATTATACACATGGAAATAATGGGTAAACACCAAATAAGTATATATGTAATATTCGGATTGGTTTGTTGTGTATAGAAAATACTTAACCACTAGGCCACAGATCAGTAGTTTGGCAACTTTATATTGACCTTAATAGGTAACTGTAACCAAACGTAAAAAAAGTGGTAACAATAACAAATGATAATTTATCTAAGTGCAATGAAGAGCTCAGTTCTAACATTAATTAATTATAATGCTTCAGGTATGTAATGGATTCTTCAGCAATCTCAATCACACTGACCCGATCATCCAGTAGTTTTAATGGATCTTATAAATAATGCATGAGAAACCGTTTGACTGGGTCTGGCCATTTTAATTATTTTTGACTGGTTGAATTAAATTATGGTGTTTATTTATTGGTACAATACTGCATTGCCTTAAATTGTCAAATTGTAACAGTTAATTTATATTGTACTGGCTAAAATTGACGCATAAGATTTGTTTTTTTATTAAGAAAGTATTTCAATAGTCATCACCAGGACAGTCGACATGTAGGCCAACCAATTATAGGACTGAAATACGAGTACATCAACTTTGTTTAAGTAAATATGTTTAAATGAATGTATGCATGTATATTCGTTAATCAATATCTTCAAGAGGATATATATATATATTACGTGATTTCTATTATATTAACAGCATTTAAAAACAATGCACATGTAAATGAGCTTGATAACGTCCAGTTGTAGTTATGCATCTACTACTAATATTTTAAATATACCAAATTACCTCCCCAACCACTTTCGATTTACAGTTAAAAACAGAGGTATAAAACACAAGAAACAAACAATAAGTAAATTTACTTTGACTTTTGGTCTTCTACTTGTATTTTCAGTGTTGACAAGAAAGAAAGAAATAAAATATTTATTAGATGAAAATATACATTGTAATCGGTAATCAAGTAATAAACCATATTGAACTATATTTTTGCGTGCAACGTCAAATGCAACATCTTTGGTCTAAAAAACAAAATATATTAAGTCAGTGTAAACTCTTTAAATAAAATTAGGTAAAAAAAAAAAAGAAAAAAAAGAAAAAAAAAGAAAAAGAACGGGTTTTTATTAATAAAATGTTAGTGTACAAAAATAATGAAGGACTGAAGTTTCAATATGCGGGGGTTTATGTATAATGTATAACTTGTAGAGTTGGTAGTCAAGTAAACTAATAGAATCGAAGGTCAATTAGGAACAAGTGAGAGGAGTCTCGGGTCCAATATGATATGATAGAGCCAGTGCTTAACGCTTTACCCTGTGAATACAAGAAGATTAATGATATAATACTGGACAATGACTATTGAATAAAGTCACATGATATTGTGTCGTTCTCATATATATATACAAGACATATTTTTAAACTTCTTGTATATAGTTACATAGATTATAGAGTCAATGATTTGCAATAATTAATAAACAATTAATTAATAGTTAAACTACCGATTAGTCTATATATATATATATATATATATAGTATGCTATATTTAGATAATTTAAAGTATCTCTGTCTGTGACAAGACCTGTACTTTTGATTCTACAGTGACAGCTGGATAAAGATCAGGATTAAAAGGCCTAATCAATAAATTAATTAATCATAATTGAATAAAAACCTCTGTTTTGCAGTTTAATTGTCTACTACCAACAGTCAGTTGCCATCCAAAAATTAATGTGATAATAACTATAATACAGTAAGATAATAGCTATAATATAGTAAGATAATAACTATAATTTAGTAAGATAGTAACTATAATATAATAAGATAATAACTATAATATAGTAAGATAGTAACTATAATACAGTAAGATAAGAACCATAATATGGTAAGATAGTAACTATAATACAGTAAGATAATAACTATAATATAGTAAGATAGTAACTATAGTACAGTAAGATAATAACTATAATATAGTAAGAAAATAACTATAATACAGTAAGATAATAACTATAATATAGAAAGATAATAACTATAATAGAGTAAGATAATAACTATAATACGGTATGATAATAGCTATAATACAGTAGGATAATAACTATAATACAGTAAGATAATAACTATAATAGGGTAAGATAATAATTACAATACAGTAAAATTATAACTAAAATACAGTCAATTCATAGCTATAGTAGAGTAAAATAAAAATAAAAATAATAAAGTAAGATAATAACTATAATAGAGTAAGATAATACCAAATAGATGCATACACATGTACACGTACACATATACACATACATATATTATTACATACCAAGTAAATTTCTTTCGTGCTTTTTTCTGACCAGGTTTTTTTCTCTCCGCTCTCCTGTAATCAATCTGTAACAGCTTAGCTGGAAATAGAAAGAGAGAAAGTTTAGGAGGCAATAAACTATGATAAAGGAATATTCATGTTTTTTTATATATAAATTGATATAATAAAACAGCTTTATTTGTATCTTACATATATATATCTTTTATTAATAAGCCAAATTTAATTGACATGTTTTTTTTATATATATTTCTTTATATTATAAATTCTAACTATAGTAATTTTTTAAATAACAAAAAATATACACTACAATATATATATATATATATCGAAGTATGCGTCAATATAATGCATCATCAAATAAAGATATATAAATAAAAAACTTTTTCCAGTGGACGAGAAGGAGAGGAGAAAGGGAAAATAGGAAGAAAGCAAGCGCTGAATTTAAATCATAATGCACCTGTTGGTGTAACTCCAATTGATTTTACATCTTTTCTATAAACAGCCAATGATTGACAGGTGTTAAAGTATTAGTCAATTGCAAATACCTATAGGTATTTTAACTTACCTTCTTCAAGAATATTAAACCAATGATCATTCATTTGAGAAAGTGCAAGTGCAATGCCATGCCTCAGGGAATTTGATTGGCCTATTAATGAAATAAATCATTTTTATGTTGGCTTAAGTTTATTTCACCAATTTTAACAACACGAGAGGATAAAAAGTAAAAGAATATGTCAGGCCGTGAATCTGGGGTAATTATAATTTGATAACTGCAGGTCTATATAAAATAATATATTCTAGTATAATACTATATAATGAAATATAATACAATATAATACAACATACTATAATATAATGTAATATAAAATAAGATAAGATAACATCGTATAACATAAAATAACATAGCAATATATAATAGTTGCATTAAGTAGTACTATAACTAGGTACACAGTAGGTAATACCACATTATCCTCACCTGCAATAACACAACTCACCTGTGATTCCACCATTATATACATGTGCAACAATATCAACCTTTCCTAACATATTAGTACATAGCAGTGGCTCCATAATCATTTTACGGTCTATTATCTGCAGATGTATTTATGTATGTATGTATGTATGTTTGTATTTAAATAAATAAAAAATATTAAATATTAAATCTTAAACATTATTAAAATATAACAATTATTAAAAGTAAATACAATTAGTATATAAACACGTTTAATATATGTTATAAATATTAATATAACTTAAACAGATGCCTAACGGATAAACAACCACCGCAAATAACTACTACCCAAAATTAAACTGGCCAATAGGATATACATAATACAATTATCACATGCCAATTATAAAGCAACTTACCCTTGGAAAGTATTTAATTAATGAGAAGTCTCTATTTATAACTAGTTTACCAGTGCCTGATTGGACCTGCACCATTGCCCGAGCACGCTTACGTCTACCAATAGCATAATAGGGCTTGTCTAGATCAGGCTGGTTTGATTGAAATAAATTGAATGTCAATATTTCACATCATATGCTATATTATGTTATGTTATGTTATGTTATGTTATGTTATGTTACGTTATCGTATGTTATGTCATGTTATGTTACGTTATGTTATGTTATATTATATTATGTTATATTATATTATGTTATATTATATTATGTTATATTATGTTATGTTAGGTTATGTTGTGTTATATTATGTTGTGTTATGTTATGTTATGTTATGTTATGTTATGCTATTCTATATTATGTTATGTTATGCTATGTTACGTTATGTTACGTTATGTCATATTATGTCATGCTATGTTACGTTATACTATGCTACTCTAGATTACAGACAAAAATAAATAAACATTTATATACAGACGTAACCCAATCGCCATACTAGCTTGTCTATCAATTTCTCTATCGATCTATCTACCTATCTATCAATTTTTCTCTCCTCTCCTACTAACCTCAACTTTGACAGTAACTTTGTTTTCCAGCCCTGACTCACTCATGTATCTACGTAGCAGTGTGTACGCTTTGTCGGAATTCTGATAGGGGATTAGATTTTTAAAATTTAAGAACTAACTATATAATTCTGTAAGGTATGGTTTGTGAAGATGTGGAAACCACATATAGTCACAGGTGGACCAATGATTGAGGATATTGGACTATGTCACGACTTCCTATTGAAAAAATTAATATTAAAACATTAAAATATAGTATCTAATATAATATAATATCATACAAATATAATATAGTATATTAAAATATAATATACTATAATATAACATAAGGTAATATAATTTGTCTGTAGATTAACGTATAGTGGCACTCATTCTATTGCTATAACCTTATCCAGTCATAAACACCCCTCACACTGATCTACTATCATTTTATGTCCAATGCGTAGGGGCTAACAAGTGATTAGTCATAGATCACATGGGATCTGAAGAATTAGAACACTGCATTTTATTGCATAATCCCATTTAATAAACATTGACGATTGGCCAATAATATTCTAACCAAGAATTCACTATTATCTGGTACGATTACCAGGCATCAAAAGGATAAACATAGAGAGGGATCATATAAAACAATCATATCAAAAATAAAGAAAAACCAATAGGATTACACTTACCCTCCCTCTCCCACCCCAGGGAGAGCAATAAAAATAATAATAAGAAATATGAGATAATTAATCACAACAGCTAATCATACCGGGTGATCGGCGATCAGATTAAGTTGTCCAATGAGAGCATTGTACTGGGACTCTTGCACATTACACTGCAGTACTCTCTCAAAGTCGGAACAGGGCATCCATGGTCTGTCTTCACCTATTGGGTATTGTTTCTGTAAAAAGATATATGACTGGTTTAGTTGTTGTTGGTTGGAGCTATAAATAAAATGAGGTGATGCTGTTATTAAAGCATGATTAATTGGGCATTTGATTGGTAGAATTATACCAAGGCGTAGGTAGTTATATTATCATATATGTATACCTATATACATATATACACAAACTTATATAAACCAGTAAAGGAGAACATAAATAAATAAGGTATGATATTTAGGTAAATAAACCAACCAAACAATGTATATAAAGTTATTAAAATGTAAAAATAGACAAAGGTTACTACCTCCTCTTCTTGTGGCGGCAAAGCATTGATAGTATCATATTGACTCTCAAACACATGTAACAAATCATAAAATGGCCATCGACCTGTATGATTCCCATCCAATTATTGTTACCATTTAAATATATATATCGTCTCGTTCAATTGAGAGAGGTTTTAAAATTAAAACACTTCAAATTTAGTCAAAAAATATATATACCTATATATGTATGTATTTAATATCATCTGATTTGATATAATAGTATAGATTCCAATATAAAATAATAAAACATAACGTAATATAATGCAGCATAATATAATGCCATACATTATATTACAGTAGTAACGTATAGTAAGGTATAGGTATAGGAGATAGTAGTAATATGTAGTAAGATGTAGGATATGTAGGGTATAGCAGTAACATATAGTAAATATAGGATATAGGGTATACTAGTTACATATAGTAAGGTATAAGGTAGATAAAGTATAGTAGTAAGTACAATACGCACCAGTAAAATAGGCAGGAGAAGCTGGTCTCCCATCGCCATCAATTAAAATTCTTTCCCTTTTTATTTGTTTACTCTCTACATGCAGTGCTAATCTGGCATTCTGTTCTAACACCTTTAGGTCTGGGAACCAATAGCGAAACTCCTTTTCAATGGCTATAAATAGTATGTGTATATATATATAGTATGAAATATAGTATGGTGTATGCCAGAGGTATTTTATTGTATTTGATTATTTATGTTATATTTGTGGCATTACATATTATAGATGTTGGTATTATTAATATAGTATCTAGTATATGTTATCTATTTTAAATGCATTATATAATAAATATATGTATTAATATAATTGTGTATGTGATATAAGTTTGGAACCGAGGGAGAGTATGTGATGTAAAATAGGTTAGTATTACTGGTCAATAGCATGTCTGTAAAGTGTGCATGGGCACATAGCCAGTATACAGTCTGTTCTAATATGCAATTAGTTTAATAAAAATACAACCAATACCCAAAGTTAAATAATTTTAATTTAGTTGCATAGTTACCAAAGCAATAATTTTTATAAAAACTGATCTGAAAGATACGCAACAGAATTAAAACGCAAGCCCTATTGATTAGGAGCGCATTATGCTGGGAATAAAAAAAATATTCAAGGAAGGCATGATCTGTTGAATTAATTTCAAAGCTTGATCAACAATTATCCTCCTATGACCTAATGAGACAATAGCTTTATATTTAATCACTAAAATTAGTAGGTATTATATTCACTGCGCGGCTGTGGTGGCAAGTTATGCATCCTATCGAACATTTAATTTTATCTAAGGAATTACTTCTTAGCTTTCCAATACAAATTGTCTGTCTGATCTGATATATAGCAATTTCCAATCAAATATGTATATTAGATGTATATTATAAGTTTATGTTCTATCGGATGAATAAATATAACTATAACTCAGCAATTAGGCTTAGTCTTATATAGAGAAATTTGTTATCTCATTTACAGCAACTTTCAATTAAATACCTTTATTGGTTTTGTATTATAAGTTTATATTCGATCTTATGTATACTTTAACATCAGAAATTGGCTCCTAAACATGAATAGCTTATTTTATCTTATGTATGGCAGCCTCCAATAACATATACGTAATAAGTTTATAGTATAAGTTTATTTAATAATTATAACATCTCACTGGGTTCCATTTCAAATCTAAACCAATTATATATACCCAGGGGTTTATAACCTCTTATTATAGCCATGCCACCTACCCTCATTGGTCAGTTTCTCATCTAGTTCTTTATCTGTAGGATTTTCTAATCCTAAGAATATTTTGGCTGCGATTGTTTCAGCTTCTTTCCATGATTTGGAAAATTCAGGTCCACCATATTCACTGGTAAGATAGTAGTATATATATGTATATAGAAAGAAAAGAGAGCGAAGTGAAGGAAATCAATGATAAGAAAAGGGAAAGAGTATATGATATGATTTAAGTAATAGTAGTGGTATCTATAGTGTTATGGAAGCAAGGAAAAAATGTAAAGGCATATATTGGATTAGTTTTGGAGCCTTGGTATTGTATTGTATTGTATTGTATTGTATTGTATTGTATTATATTTCTGTTATACTAGAATAAAGGGCAGTATTATAATTGTATATAAATTAAGAAATGTATAGGAGTGAGATAGAAATATTACTATATAATATGTATAGTAAATTAAAACGACTGGCAAACCGTTAGTACAAGTAATAAATAAAGCGAATATATATAGAGGGTGCAATAATATAAATTAGAGAAAGAACCTTAGATAATATATATATTATAAACCCCCAAGCTTTTGCAATACACGGAAAAACAACCCACAATACCATCCTAACATTCTAAAGGTTTCAGAAAAAATCATTTCAAAAAAATATAATCCTGGAACCGAGAGCAAAAATCATCAATGCCATGCAACACAATACAATACAATACAAGACAATAAAATACAATACAATATCATATAATATAATACAATATCATGTAATACAATACCATACCATACCATGCCATATAGTGAAACGGATTGTAAGATATTGTTTTGTAGAATAATAGATTACCTGTTTTCTTTTAGCATACCTCGTGCATCATATTCAAGATTACTTTCCTCGTTGGCCTGATGCTCCTGCATATTATAGTGATATAATTTGATATTATTGGATAATATAATATTCTATTATACTCTATGTTATTCACTTGTCTATTACACATACAAAATTATATATATATTCTGATTGGTGTCTGTTGGCAAAATAGTTATAATTAGGAAATCATTTCTACTTTTCTTTTTATATGTTACTCTCTCTCTCTCTTTCTTCAATTTACTCTATCTCTTTATTCTTATCCACTTTCTCCTGACTATTCATAGCCAATTACAGGAAGCACACCGCAGCCTATTTAAGGATCACGAAGTGAGTTTATATTAGAGATATTATTATAACAATAGCCTCTCACTTTCAATCTTAATTGTCATACACTGACTTCGTTGATATTCAATCTGGTTATCTTATAAAGAATCCCAACTTAAGTAAGTTAGATCCATTTTCCCACCCATATTCAGCCTATCCTTATCCTATATAATATAATGCATATATAACCTGTATATTACAGTTCTTCTCTCTATATCCTTCATATTTATATAACGCATATGTTCTATGTATCTTACGTTTTTTTCAAAACCAGCAACCTCCTCTGGCTTCTTTCCTGTAGTTTTTTCCCACCCTGTAAGGGGAAAGATGCAATGTAAGTCAATATTAGTCTGTGTTTTTATTATTTCACCGTGTTTTAATTGTTATTTTACTGTGATATAGTTATTATCTCACCTATTATGAGTGGCACCCACAACTGCGAACAGAGAATTAAACCAAGGCAAACAAACTATATTCAGTATAATTACAGAAAGCCAGGATGGGGATCCAATCACAGAAAAAATCTTTACATTTTCTCTAAATAAAGGATACTTTTTTTTATAGATTAATTAATAAACTAATTATTTATAAAGTAATTTTTTAAAAGGTATTGTTATATATTCAAGCAATTAATTCATTAGTTAACTTATACTGTAGCTATTTTTTACCCATTTGGTATATGTAAATATATATATATATATATATATATATATATATCTTAAATATAGAAATGTATAACTATTGTTACTTCTTAATGAGAAATAAATGAATAAATATATATACATATGTATGTATGTATGTGTTTAGGTAGATAGATAGGGATCTACGTCGGTATGCACGTATAATTGTGAATAAATACTACAATGTATGTTTTAACATAAGTAAATATGTATGTGTATGTTTAAGATTTACACAGAGAGTATAACGGATAATGAATACTCGGGTATGTAAAAGCGGATGAAAGGTAAGGTATTGTATTGGCCATTATGTTATCGTAGACGCACTATAATTTGTTGTTGTAAGGGGAGTAAGAGTAAAGAGTACTAATAATACACAAGAAATAAATCACCAAGTAATTGTATAGAAAGTGAGATGGTATAAACAATACAAACTATAATTGGATGCACTCAATTAACTGTGTGAAACGCTACTATTCAAAATTAAAGAGTAATAGTAATAGGAAAAGGAAATGAATACAAAATTGAGTGATAGATAACAGAAACACATCATTAGCATATAGTATTGCACAAAATTTTACATCCTAAATCAAAGCAATAACAACACTTACACTCTGATAATATCTCATGTTTAGGTCGATAGAGGCCACCACCGTGATCAATAATGTCTACCATGTCGTCATGGGCTACTTCGTTGTCACTAATGTTTTGAGTGGCGTTTATGTAAGTTGTATTATAAGTACGTATACACATATATGTGTTTATATATATATGTGTGTGTAATTATAATACTATGATATATAATAATATGATAATATAACATTGTTATATAAAGCATGTATGTTAATATATATTTTTATGGTTTGGTGCTTGTTGTATGGTATGGCTTGAAGAAAAAATGTAATAAATATTGCAATTTATGCTTGTATTTGTACGAGTATGCATATACATATATTATTACTATAGATTTATTAATATTGTATATATTTTGGCTGTTTTATGTACGCATACGAGCGCGAAACTATGCACAAGCGTGTGCATATTCTGCTGAAGCAAAAACATTTCATTACACTGCATAAATAACATTTTTATACATAAAGGCTTTGACAATAAAAGGTAATAGTTTTTCAATATAAGTAAATACAAACATATCACGTGTATATATCTGTATATTATTAGTTATATTAAGGTACCAATGATATAAAGCCTGTAAAGTTTAATTTAGAGGAAATTAAATGAAAGCAACTGTCAAATAAATATAAAAAATAAAAAATAAAACGATAGTAATTAAATTATTTAATAATATACACCTTGAAGCCCTACCATGAATTATTATAAATGTCTCCAACCTGTTTTGGTATTGTGTGATAATGTTTTCTCTGGAAATAGCATGATAGTTCTGGTGGTAATATCTGTCTCAGGCTCCATGATAAACTTCCTTTTAGTTCAACCACACCTTGCACTACGACAGGGCGTATCCACCCTAATTTACAAAACATAGATAAATATTATCCCTTAGCAACCGGTTGGCAACTGATCAATATGGATGTAGCTCTCTTACTGTCATCAAGTTATATTGTACCCGTTGGAGAACTAGTCTCAAACCTATTTTTTCTAGAAGGATTTAATTAGGCTTGTCAAGGCAAACATAAAGTGTTGTTTCAATATTATCTACCGCTTAATACATAAAAATGTAAGTGTATTTCAGTATATATCTAAAATTTCCGGTAGCACCTGAGATAAATTGCTTTATATATCTCTATTAACGTCCAGTGTTGATATAATCAGATGTCTTAAGTAGTATAGTTTTTGTACATAATATTATATTTTTCTGTAAATAGGCCTATGTCAAAAACAGTTAGATTATGTAGCTCATCAAAAAGTATTTCCAGGCTACACTACTTCTCTCCTTCATAATATAACTATCCGGAAAATATATACTATAAATACTATCCCTCCTGTGTAATGGACGTAAACAAAAGCACATAAATTAAATTTTTTTTTTCGATTAGGCGTGGTGCGCCACGTCGCTATTTGATTGATCTACAAATTTTAATCAGCTAGCGATTAACCTGTCTATCCAATCACAATCACGTAATGCATATAAATTATATCCACTGATCTTAGTCTTCGGATATCAAGCAATGATTGGTCAATTTTAATTTGGATTTCAAATCTATGAAATCTACCTATAGGAGCGTTAATGTCTTTATTGTAAAATAGTTTAGAAGTTATATAAATATATATATTATTTTTAGTGCATCTATAATGTTTTTTTAAAAAATGCGTTGGCTTTAATTTTTACAAAAAAAATTCTGCAGATAATTCTTGTCTTGAGGGCAAATTTTTAATCACATAAATACATATACATACACCATGCATTGTCGTCTAACCACTAATACGGCTTCTTATTTAATACACCTAGTGCCTTGCTGAATCATACTATATACAAATCAGACGAAACCGTTCATAAAATATTTAATTAAAGAAGTTAGAACCACCTTCATCAATTATGCGTTGCATCTCTAGATTAGCTATCGATTCATACATGAAGCTACCCAGAAGAATGTTGGTGGACATTTTTGTGAGGGGTTAGGAGAGGAATATAACATTGTTATGTATAAATTTCTAACCTGCTAGTCGTATATTATTTAGTGCGTAGAAATAAAGAGCAGTTTTTTTTATCTTATTTTTAAAACATAGCAGTATATTCTATTTAAATTCCAATATCGTGATCATCACAATACAAGATTTAAAAAATGTGGCACGTTTTCCTACCAGTTCAAAAAAACCGCCTTTAATATGTGTAGGGAATAGCAAGTAGAGACGGAAGCGTTCCCGTGACATATATTCGATTATACGGAGAGAAAATATCACATTGAGAGGGTTTTAACGTCTCCCTTTGTATACACGGAGTGAAAATATGCCAAGATATATTTTATTATTATTAAAATGCTCAGCAGGACTTGTCTTAAACAGGATGCCTAAGCAATGAGTTATCTGGACCCAAAACATATGATCTAAAATGGTTTATAATATAGTCGCAGGCCCTTTGACATTGGTTAGTTTATTTTTGATCGATCATTTTGGATTGACATTGAACATAAGAGAATGCACTAGTTATTTTTTTAGTGTTCGTATGAAATAGTTATTGCTAATAATATTAAATAATTATAGCTATAAAAAGAAATACCCAAATTAATTAAATATCCCTGTTTTAACGATATGACATAGATTCAACATTAATACTCGCATATATATATAACAAATATCCAATTATCATTAATATGTGTATAAATGCATACATATATCATATTTACATGCATGTCTATCCACATACGCCCAGTTCTGACAGGCTGCCCCCATACGTGATATAGCTGAATAGCGATTTTAGGTTGCGCTGGAGATGTCGTATTATGTTGTGATGCGATTGCACCTTTGGTGTTTTTTAAAAGGCCAATTTTGATTAGATTAGGATTTTCAATATAGAATTAATCTGATGCTTTTACTTTTGTAAGACGTATGCAAAGCACTTGGCTTTTAGAGAGCATTTCCTGTGAGAATTCTTTTTAATTGAGCGAATCTAGACCAGTCATCGTATGTAACCGGTTTAAATTATATAAATAGGTTTGATTTGATATGTAGATTAAAGATAATATCGTGATTTCGGTTTATTCTACTGCAAGGAAATATTATTTTAGATATGTTGCTTCAAGCTGCTATTATCATGATAGAGGTAAATAAATGGTTTACGAATAATACGAGGTCAAGGGTTGACTCTTAGATTAACTTGATTAACTTAGAGTACGCATATAATAATAAGGAGCCAATAATTGATGCTAATCTATTTATTAAATATTCCTATTGGGCTAAAATACGTAATTAGAGTCTATAGAATGGATTGACTAAAATGTTGCCTCACATAAAATTAAAAATAGATCGATAAATTAAGATCCCTATTATTTGTCCTAAAAACTTGTATAATAATTAATATACTTATTAATCAACTTCATCACAGTCCTCCACTTGTAAATATAATTGCTGTGGATCGACATGTATAACAAAAATTGAATGCTCAGTTTTTATAATAATGAAATTAGACTATTTTTATAGAAAATCATTTCCCGTATTAATAACGTAAATAATGATATATGTCTGTACCTACCAAAGAAATAAACTCCATGTTGATTGGAACAAGAAACTCTCACCAATTAAAACAATGGTGTATAATTAGCAATAGACCAAATATATAATGTATAACGCATGTTTATCAACGAGCCTCCAAGATGTGATAAAATTCTATTTACCCATTTCTGATCGAGGAATGTGAAGTGTTGTACAATAAACATCGGCCCCGAATTGGTAATTTCCCTCTAGGCACTGGCCCCTTACTGGTTATCTTCTCTATAGGTTTGTTTGTTTGTTTGTTAGTATTCCTTAAAGCTATTTTTATGTCAACAGCTACAAAAATGCTGTCAAGATTTTTTGTAGCGAACTCTGCGGTAGGAACTGCCCTAGCACCCCGTGCTGTTGTTTCAGGTGAGCCTACGTTGTATTACATGTTTTTTTTTTTCACTTTGAAAATGGCTGCAAAGCATTACTCCCATCCTTCAACTATAAATTCTTTTCTTAACTGATTTTGCCCTTTAAGTACACAAATGTCAATGATATTTCTTACTATTTACGTGGAATTGTAATGATTTTCACTTGGTGGGACGAGGGGGTGTACTTGAAAAGTGCTGCCTTCCTTTATTACCTACAATAGAATTTAACATTTGTCCTACACAGACCATTGGGTATTAGACTTAACTTTTGCCTTAACCAGATTATAATATTACTTGTAGTATTTTTCTTGCTTTATGTAAACTAACTTTGACTGCAACTCTTTTTTAATCCTACAGCATGCCTTCGCACACGTAACTATGCTGCGGCTGCAGCCCCCTTCTTCTACACTGATCTGTTCACACATGATCCTGAACGTAAAGTGGAGGTACCCTACAGGAAGCTAACAAGCAACTATGTTTCAACAATAAATGCTAATGGTCGCGAGATTCTACAGGTATGATTATTTGGAGGTGATTGTGTTGGTAATGTATGTAGATAATCACTGGATTGTGTATATTGTGTTGCTAAGGAAAAGAAAATACGTTCCTTAAAATTGAAATTCCTTATTTCATTTATATGGCGATCTTATCACTTTGTTTTGTTGACAATGTGGTTTGACAAAACTAACAGACGGAAGTACGCATGCACGTACTTGTAGATGCACAAATATTAAATAAGCCCACCTCTATACACACATATATATGTATATGTATAAGCACCTACAACTAAGGATAAATTTAGAAGAAGCGCAAGTTAAAATATTTATCAAGACATTACATTGATCTCAAAGAAGTAATTATTTCACCACTTTCTTGTTCCTGCTGGATCTATATGGATATAGTTAGTTAGTGTATCTATTGATTTTTACATTATATATACTCAATACATACCTATCTCAACAACATATTTATTTGATAAAACGCACTGATTTTGTAAAATTATATATAATATATACATTACATTCCAGCACAAACATACTATACCCTTCTTTAATACTACTGTTCTACTTAAACTGAATTATGTAAATATGAAATACATTGATACTTTTACTAGGTTAAAAGTAGCCACATATGCTGTGTTAATGACGAAATACAATAACAGAATGGACTTGCAATTGTGTTTAAAATGTTAATGGCAATATAGGAAAAGCAAAAAAAACAATTTACTAAAATACTTTACAAATAAATAACATAGCGAATCTATCTTTAGTATTAAAATTAAAATTTAATACTATTTACAAATCCATGATGTTTTTAACTTGTTTGGCATAGTGGAAGGCAAAGTAATATCTTTCAATGACTGAATAGTTTTGTAGTTAGGTCAATTTTATAGTTATATTTTAATTTTAATTAACCAAATCAATCATTTCATTTAATGCATGATCTCTTTTTATACATTAGAATACTACTCAATACTAGCCTTATCCATCAACCATCAGCATTTATCTTATATATAAAAACAGATGATTAGGCGATAAAACAAAATAAAATACCATTAACACACCTCCATAACCATAGGTGGACCCCAAAGCTCTTACCTTATTGGCTGGCCAAGCCATGATAGATATCGCACATCTACTACGCCCCGGACACTTGCAGCAATTAGCTAATATTTTAAAGGACCCCGAGGCGTCTAAAAATGACAGGTAGGTAAGGGTATAGGGTATAATAAAGGACAGTACGGTAGGGCTGGTAGGGCTGGTACAGTGGCTGGTAACACCGCCTGTAACGGGAAGGTGAACAAGCCTGATCCCTGATCGCTTAGGGTCATTTCATATATATGCTTGTAATAGAATATTCGCTGTAGATGTGTGTGTAAACATGCTTGTATAGTATCTGTTGCTATATATATATAGGTACACCCATGAGTGTTGTTGCACAAACTTACTTACATATATGCTTACACTATATGTCTTACCCAAAAACGGGCCGCGTGACTGTACATGTACTTATATATATATATATATATATATACATACCTTTGCCACATATTCTTGGGGTTTTTGGGACCAAAGAGGCGACGTGTTAGTGAGGTACACTCAAGGGGTTGTTCGTGTAAAGCTATATAGAGAAGGAATGAGAGGAATCAATTGCAAGCTATATATATATATATTATCCCTTCGTTAATACAGTAATGCTATGCTATGTAGTTTGTATCACTACCATGTTTAAAGTAACCTGTCAATCATACATTACACACAATCTTCTAGCTCCGTTTAACCCTATCTCTTTTATTAATTTCTCATTCTCTTTTTATACTCTGTTATTCTCTTTTTCTTGCTCTATCTATTTATCTCTCTCTCTCTCTCTCCCTCTCTCTCTCTTATTTTTATCTGTCTGTCTTTGATACTTTACCAGGTTTGTGGCTTTAGAACTACTTAAAAATGCAAACATTGCATCGGGAATGGTTCTTCCTGGTTGTCAGGACACAGGAACTGGTAGGTAACCACGGCAATGAATTGGAGAGAGTAGGGTGTACGGAAGGTGATTGATTCAGAGTGCAATGTACTTTATTATAATTGCTGTTATTCTTATTATTACTATTATTATTATTACTATTATGGTTACTATTTATATTTTTACTATTCTTATTATTATTTGAGTCATCATTATTATCTTGATTGTTGTCAGTTCTCTTATTTATTATTATACTATACTTTATACGGACAGTAATTTTTTCTTTTTACTTATCCCTATATTAAAACGTAGGTTTATCACATATTCTGTATCTTCCTGCACTACCTCTCCCAATATTATACCATCAAAAGGTTTTTAATTTGATATTTGTTTGCTCATATACGCATATATATATGCTCTTTTTATACCCGCCTTAAATTTGCTTTATTTATCCCATTAAAAAAACCACCCAATTTACTTCCTTCATCCCATGTCTGTATGTAGTAATACGTAGACATGCATACATGCTTATACTATATCCTATAAGTTGAAATAATATCAAAGTCTTACTAAACATACTAGATATGGCTAACCAATTCCCAAATGAATAATTGAAAGTAAAATGAGGTTAATAAAACATAATAATATTTAATATTTGATATTATAATAAAGGAAAGCTTAGTTATGAAACAGTATTGCTATTCAATATTTTAATGTTAAAACTGTGATCATACTAACAAATACATACACTATAGCCATTGTAGTGGGTAAGCGGGGGCAAAATGTTTGGACTGATGGCCAGGATGAGCAGGCTTTATCTCGTGGTGTATACAAAGCGTACACGGAGAAGAATCTTCGTTACTCTCAGGTCATTGCCTCTCTTTACAGCCTTTACAATTACCCATGCCTCACTATTTGCATCTCGTTTGTATATTGTAATAATATGCTTATGATATTGTATTGGGTTGTATTGTATTGGGTTGTGTTATATCGTATGACATTGTATTGTTCTATAATGTGCTATATTACCTTATAGTGTATTGTATTATGCTATCTTATATTATATGTATATATAACCGAATGATTTGTCTAAGAGGGGGTGGGGGGCGGTGCGCCTAGGCATAGGTAATAAAGGGAAGCATTAATTACTGCTTTTTAGTCCTCTAGTACTAATTTCTATTTATTAAGACTAGTAATAATAATATAATTGTATTTTAAAAGTTTTATTGTGCACACACGTTGATGTTCTTAAATCTTTATACATCGAATACGAACATACTTCCGTACACGCATTCATACATACATACATATGTACATAACATATATCTACTTCCATTTTTTATGCTTTATCATACCATACTTTTTTAGTCTATCTTCACTTACAATCAATTACACACCTAATCACTAATATTTGTCAATTTTCAAAATACTTGCACATTATAATTTTCTTTTTATCTATTTTTTTTCTTTTTTTTCTTTTTCTTTTCTTTTTTCTTTTTCTCCCTCCTTTTTCTGTTTTAGGTGGCCCCTCTAGATATGTTTACCGAGAAAAACACAGGGAGCAATCTTCCAGCTCAGGTAAAAGTTACCATCCATCGATTATACCGTGTGCTATAGCATTTCACTTTGAATTTTATAGCTTTAGAGAGTTGATGGGGGGAGGGTGGGGAGGTTCAAATAGTGTGTTTGCGAACCATATGTAAAAAGCTTCAAAAAACTTTTTTTTTTTTTTTGGAAAAATGTTTATTGTATTTTTAAATCTATATAATGTTGTTGTCATTCAATTATTTTTGAAATCCAATTTTATTGTGTCAATTGGGTTATAGTTCACTAGTAATTAGGGTAATTAAGTCCATGTAGTCAAAGGTAAAACGAGGAAAATTTGTAGAGGAAGAGAAGGGAATATATTGGAGATATTATTGATGAAATATTACATGTTGGAAATTTTGACGTTGTTAATCTATTAAGTTAAAGGGAACATTAGATATGGAAGAATATAAGATCAAGTAGATAGAGAGATGAATGACAGAGCGTTGAAGTTGTATCTTTTTATTTTTTTTAAAAAAAATAATAAAAAATAACAATGAAATAGAATAAATAGATGGGAAATTTGGGAATGAAAACAGAACGATATTTAAGAATATAACTCTATCTTAATGTGGTGCGTATAAATAGGTTGGCATTGTTTATAAAAGAAAACAAATAAAGTATGCTGAAAGTGATTGATGGATTGAGAGGAAAAATAATTTAATGTGAGATTACTTAAAATAATTTAATAAGTGGAATAGAAAGTACGGTATGAATGGTATAATATAATATAATATAAATTATATTTTTTTTCTCGCTGTGCCAGTAATATATATTTATACATATATACAAAATGCACTCACAGATTGACTTGTATGCCACGCCTGGTAATGAGTACAAGTTTCTATTTATGGCCAAGGGAGGTGGATCAGCCAATAAGACCTTCTTGTACCAACAAACCAAGGCCCTTTTAAACCCCGATTCTCTCCTGAAATTTTTGGATGAAAAGGTAGAGGTTCTATAGCTATGCTCTTTCTTGTATGCAATTTTATTTTGTATTATATTTTCATTAATTTTAATGTTATATATATATTTAAATCATCTGTTAGATATTTATTGTAACTTATTTAGGGAATTTATTAAAAGGTCGATAAAAACTTCAGAAATTGTATACAGATACAATCAATTTATATTGGGTATCATTTGCAAGTTACTAACTTAGTCTTCCCTTTAATTGATTAATTTCTTGCTAATTAATTTCTTGGGTTCTGAATTTGTGTGGGCATATATGTACATATACAGATATTATTACTGCTAATACAAGTTTTGCAAATATATCCAAGTGTGCATTGGATTAATCTGTATTATATCTACCAATCATGATTCTATAGATCAAAACCATTGGCACAGCTGCCTGCCCACCTTATCACCTCTGTGTTGTGATTGGTGGCTTGTCAGCCGAGCTTAATTTAAAGACCGTCAAGATGGGCTCGGCCCGCTACTACGATGATTTGCCAACCACTGGTAGGCATCATTAGTCTTTCCTTGGTATTTTAATTAATTAATTGGCAATGATGTTTTTACCTAATTCAAATGTCATTTTTTTTTGTACTATTATGCATTATATTTTGTTTTATCATTTTAGTTGTATGTATAGGCGTTTATGCGAATTTCTATACTGAGGTATATGAATAAACATTTATATGCAGCTCACCTTTATATGCAGCTCACCTTGCAGCACAATAGTGTGTGTATGAATAACATACTATGATTTCTTGATACCCTATATGCCATATATACCTTATATACACTATATATCCTATATATTTTATAAACCCTGTGTACCTTATATGTACAGAACAGTAACATAAACGCACATAACATAGTGATAAACGTTTAACTCTGCCTACCCCCACTTCCCTTGCCCTCTAGCTCTCCAATAAATAAAATTACCACTACTACTTCTAAAACATAATGTGGTAAAGAAACCCACCTACCCTCCCGCTATAGAGTACACGCCGTCCCCCTACCAACCATATACTAACTATATATATATATATATAGTATTTACATAGAATAAATAGCTATAATATTTATTTTTATCGCCTCCCAGGTGATGAGCATGGTAGAGCCTTCCGTGATATTGAACTGGAAGCAAAAGTACATAAGCTTTGTCAGGTAAGAACCAAAAGGTTTACAAACACTTTACATATAGAATATATATATATATTAATATTAGACTAATATTATCTAGTACTGTATCTTTTTTTATAGTTTCTTATACATTTATTTACACCCTTATCTCTCTATACTTACTTTATTTGTCATTAATCTTTTATTTTATTTTATTTCTAGATATAGTAAAACACAGTGATTGACTATTGACAGTCTTAAGTCATTCACCCCTATTCTAACTGGTAATGTATTAAATATAAACAGCAGTAATTGGTGTCTAATTACCATCAACCTCACGCCATTGCCTTTTTAGACAATCCTAATTATCCATTTTCTCCATCAACTGTTCAAACCTACCAATTGTATCTTTTCTATTACCAATAATAATCATTAATCTAAGAGAAAAATGAAAACATAATACGCACAGTACCCAACCATTAACCATATTTTTTTAACAGCGATCAGGCATTGGTGCCCAATTTGGTGGTAAATATTTTGCCCATGACGTCAGAATTATTCGTTTACCACGTCATGGTGCATCGTGTCCTGTAAGATGACTGCCCAAACTGCACATACCATATCTCAATATCTCTATTAATGCATTGGTGTATTAATTTATTTATATATTTGTGTGTATGTCTGTATGTATATAATAACACGCACTTGTGCATGTACTTGGATGCGCTTATATTCAGGTAGATACATATATATGTATGTATGTATTGATTATAATATATTTTATCATGGCGCATTATATTGCATTATTTTATTTTATTTTACATTTTACTATATTATATCTTACTACTACCGTGTCATATTCTCTCTACCCATTCCAATCCATCCTTGGCTCCATTCTAGCTGCCCCACCCTCACCCCCTCACTCACCCTGTTCCCCTCTCGCACCTAGGTAGGACTAGGAGTATCCTGCAGTGCCGATCGTCAGGCTCATGCTAAGATTACCAAAGACGGAGTGTTTTTAGAAAAACTAGAGACCAACCCTGCCCAGTATCTCCCTTCCGTTCTGGAGGTGTGTGGTCACTTTTTAATTTTTAATTTATTTACTATGGTTGGTTGCTATTTATAATAGTCACTACATGTGTACAATGTATTAGTTATAAGCTACCAACTGGCAATGGTTATCAATCTGATTGGGGTGTACATAGTATAGTATATTATTCGCTTGTTAAGTTGTTTTAAAATTTAAAGTAAATACAATAGAAAGCGCTCAATTGATCTAATAGGCGAATATAACACACACATATGTATACTTGCTTATATTTTCACTTTTCCCCATTATATGCTTATATCAGCATTTTAATTTTTTATATTACATTATAAAGAAAAAAAGTGATTGAGAGGCCTAAAAAGGGTAGGTGTCAATTTAAATGATTACATAGCTTTTAGAAATTAGTATAGGTGTACATATGAACTGGTAACATGACGTCATTCTCTACATTACTCTAATGTTTGCCCCTTATTGCCTAACAATCATGGGTTTTCATTGTCTTATTCACAGAGCGATCTGGGTAATGGAGTAGTACAGGTGGATCTTAATCAGCCAATGGCTGAGATTCTTAAGTAAGTATATATATATATATATGTGTGTGTGTGTTAATACGAACATTTATAATACTGTATTGTAGCACAACCGCATAGATAATAAGTATATATATATATATAATATAGTTTTTTATATTTATAACAATTTAATCATTCCCAACTAATCAATACGAGTTGACTCACGCATCCATATACAGACAGCTGAGCTCCCATCCAATCAAAACCCGCCTAGCCCTAACTGGTACCTTAGTGGTTGCACGTGACATTGCCCATGCTAAACTCAAAGAGAGATTGGATGCCGGTCAGCCCCTTCCTGATGTATGTAGTACCACTATATATAGTTAAAGTCATGGTTATAAATAAATGGGTGTATGATATGATATCAGTATGACATCAATGGTACAAAGGTGTTTACACTGCACATCGTGTGGATATAGCTGATCATATATATAATCTATATGTACATTTATGTGGTTATCTCTTCTAGTATGTATCAGTCTATATATATATAAAGCCAAAACATATATGTCTTTTTCTTATAGGACATATGAACGCACTGCCACATACATAATATATGCTTACCTCTTATTATTCCTATTCTTCCTCTAGTACATCAAGAACCACATCATTTACTATGCAGGCCCAGCTAAAACCCCGGAGGGGATGCCATCCGGGTAAGTTATGGCTAATATGTATGATATGTATGCTTGTTATCTCATTATCTTATACTATATCTTAATATAGTATATCTAATTATACTATATTTTATACGATTATACTATATCCTATTATCTCGTTCTTTATTCCTTTTGCATCTTGCTATAATATATAGCATAGCCCTGTCTCCTTTACATATTAAAAAAACGTGGTACGTAATATGACATTCTCACTCTGAGTTAGAAAACAAGATACGGCATAATGTGCAGTCGCAATCACATTAATAATAATAATAATAATAATAATATTCGAGTAGATTGTGATATAGTTGGTATATTTCAGCTCTAGGATGCTCCACTCTTTCCTTGTGGTTTCTCTATGGCAATATATAAATATGTTTACATGTAGATGGGGCAGGTATGGAAGCTGCAGAAGTAATAGTAGTAGTAATAATAATAATAACCACAGCCTAGGGTACATGTCTTGTACTGTTTTATGTTGTTCTGCATAAGTGGTTATGGTATGGTATGCTAATAATCGTAAGTCATCCATACAAATGATGTAACGTATTACATGCTAGGAGCTACAATTACTACTACGAGTATAGTATATAGGTATATAGTATAGTGTAGTATGTGGTATACATTATAGCCTATGATAGAGTATGCAATATGGTATATAGTTTATTACAGAGTCCATTATATAATATATACTATAGTATATAGTATAGTATAATATAGGGTATATAGTATGAAATTAGATAGGCAGGGCATAGCCTAGTTTGACACATAGCCGTAGTGTTCAAGATCATTACAACGTAACATATGGCGCATATATTATGTTAAAAATTAAAAATTATTGTGTTATTAAAATATTCGTTTTATGTTCAAGGTGTTAAAGGTATAAATATTTGGGTCATCTTTCTACGTTTATAATTGAACCCAATTTCACTATATAATTTATCATACTCTATTTCCAATTACAATGACCCCGATAAACTTACTTCCTTCATAATAAAAATAGTAATTGAGTAAATGTGTTGAGCTATCAAGTCAGCATACTACCAAACACAAGTACCAAACAAAAATGTGATTACTTTAAATAATATGGCACTGCATTCCTTGAATACATTTGATGACAATCACACGTAACGTAGACAAGTAACTATTTTATTATATTGTTAATGCTGTAAACTAAGGGCTAAGTGCCTTATATGTATGGACATGATAATAACATTAATAGTGTGTAGTACATAGTGCATAGTGTATAATAATAGTATGTTGTATATAGTATATATGATGTACATAATACATAATGCTAATGTGTTCTCTACCGAACTCCTCTACAGTTCCTTTGGCCCTACTACCGCCGGGCGTATGGATTCTTATGTTGATTTATTCCAGAAGAATGGTGGTAGCATGATAACGTAAGCTATAGTGTGCTTGTACATGTACATGTATAAGTATTAGAATTGTTCTTGCTGTTGCTGTTGCTGTTGTTGTTGTTGTTGGTGCTATCTATCTCTGGTAACCATACCATGCACTTTCTTATTCCTTTTTACTATTCTTATTGTAATAATATTACTGTGTAATTATTCCTTTTCACTTTACTTTTAATGACCTTACACCCATTGTTTCCTCTATTATCCTTATGATTTTTATGATTATTATTATTATCATCCTCTCATGCACGAGCTGTTCTCCTGTCTTACCCACTATCCCTATTCCCATACCTATTATACCTACACTATACCAACTATACTACACTATATGCCATACCTACCATACTATATCCTATGAAATACTAATACTATACTATACAGACTAGCCAAGGGTAACCGTAGCAGAGCAGTAACTAAAGCCTGTAAAGCCAACAAGGGATTCTATTTGGGGTCGATTGGTGGCCCTGCAGCCGTCCTAGCTAAGAACTGTATTAAAAAAGTGGAGGTACGTTTAAAACTTATGCATTCTTTATTAACCAATGATATATGTCGATTATAATTTATCAAAAATGAATTATTATTTCCGTCACATCGAAATTTTTGTATATTTTTATTCTATTTCTGAAATGGGGACGTGTCCTGAGCTTTGTTTTTTTAATGTATTGTTGTTATAGGGTGCTAGTGTACTTTCGCATTTTAAGCTATGAATCCTATACATGCATACTGATCATCCTGTGTGTTTAGTATTAATTATATAACTATACTATCTTCTTACATATACTTAAGAATAGATACGTAGCAAGTAGAAAAGTGTATAGTACTATTTTTATTGCTATTTACGCTACCTCATTTATACTGATACTGATATTTGTACTCGCCTACCTGACCATTAAACATGCATACATATATACGTACATATACATACATACACATACAGGTGCTTGAATACCCTGAGCTAGGCATGGAGGCTATCTGGAAGATTGATGTAGAGAACTTCCCTGCCTTCATTGTAGTTGACGATAAAGGAAATGACTTCTTTTCAGAATGGTCTCAATAAACAGATAACTATATTAACAATACGAATATTTATAGCTATATAATCTCATAAATAAATACTGTATATATACTACTACAGAACATTTTTGTTATCTTATTTTTTTTTATACTTTTTGGTATTCTTAGATAGCCTGTTAGATCTACATTACCTTATTTTATTTTTTTTACTATAGTTTGCTATATTATTTCTTGCGTTATAATTTGATTTTATATCTCTATATATATCTGTATGAGGATAGTGAGTATGTCCTGGTCGATTAAAAGTCTACAAATAATCAGTATATTGCATTATTGCATTCTTCAGTATTATTTCGAACCTACATCTACACTGTTAATAAAACTGTATACTAATTTATGTAGCTATCCGTAGGAACTGTGTAGTTATTATTCTACCCATCATGTATGGCATCCACAATTACAAGAAGAAAATTAAATAAAGGCAAAAGAACTTTCCTCGGTATAGCTACAGAAAAATAGAAGACAACCTTTTTATACATTCTACGTATCTAGCATACGATAGATATCTGGATGATCTGTTAATCGGATAACTAAAGGTTAATAATAGCAATAATCTTAATCAATTAGTTAATTTAAACTGCAACTGTTTTTCACCCAGGTTGCGCATGCAACTATTTCCTATAGCACTACCATATATATTGTATTGATCTTTATTATTTATTTAATAGGCAGATAAGCATTAATGAATAAGTATGAGCATACATAATTTGATTATTTATTTTTAAAAATATGCTTGTTATAGTTTCCAGTCCTCAGAATTTGAATTACAATAAGTATAAACTATAGCGTTTTAAATGGGAAAAGACAGATGATTGGTTCAAAATCATTAACTATATTTAAATAATATATTATAATGGATGATTCTTACCCGTGTTATGTAATTTTCAATCAATGAATCAAGAAAGAATGCATCATAATAATTATTTTAGTTTATCTTATTTTTTTATTAAAAAATTAAACAAAGTATCTAAAAGTTGACTCCATTACTTTCCTTAAAAAGACCACGGCAACAAAATACCCATTTCGATCTAATCTGTACCCTGATCTATTATCAATTGATTGTCTCCTCTAATCTATTAATCCCGAACCAATAAAATTGAAGTGTATGATTCCGATGGTATATACCTAATAGATCAGTGTTAAAGGCTATTATGTTTGGTCAGTAATAAGTTTTTGTATTAATTAAAAATTAAATATAATTATTTAATATACTAATACAACCGATTGTTGGGCTTTGTTACCATATTTAAATTTACAGTTACCAAGTGTTATCATCCTATTGGTATTTTAAATCTTATACTACATCTGTTTAAAATTAGCAATATTACTGCATTAAAACAGTTTACGAATCATCGTGCATCAAATTTATTTAGGCCAATCGCGTACGAAACTGTAATAGCTACTATAAATTCCTAATTCAATCTCCTACTGGTATATGCATACATTGAGACAACATGGGGTTTTACCCATAGCATCATATAGTATACATACACTTTGACTGTACGGTTAAAGATCACGACTACATAATGACAGATGTAAAAAAATAGATGACTGATAATTAGCTTAATATGGAAAATATAAATTGATGCTGGACCAATGATTCGAGAGGGGCATCCTATAAGTTACTAGATTCCTGTATTCGACATACAACAATCTAACTTGTCATTGGTTCTATCTGATATCGCTTTAACTCTCATTCCTTAGTATATGAGTAACTGTTACTGTTCTAAAACAGAATGATGACCTCATTGGTCGGATAAATAAAACTATATTAGGCCGTGCCATTTATTAGCCATCTACGTGCATGAGTATTGGTTACTGATTATTCATGTTCATTTCATCCAATCATTCATACGCATGGACCTCAATCACCCACAAAGAAACCACTACTAAGACAAGCAGTCCCCTGCTACACCAATGGAAACTACTAAGGCAGAGAATAGTGAAATAAAGAAAAGGGTGTATGCTGTAATCAAATACAGATGCTGCACGATGACTATACATATGGATGAATGTGTATATGTATGTATATATGTATGCTAATCCAGCCAAACAAGTGACAAAAGAACCCAAAACCAGAAAAACCAAAAACAAGATAAACATAGTATAGTCATAATTTTTATAATTCCACAAGCTCGGGCTCTTTAGCGTAGGTTCAAACAAACAGAAACAATCCATGTAATAATAGCGCAATGGATCTTCTCCGAGTATTAACCAGAACAACCACGGCATCCGCAATGAACACACTCTACAATGCGTCCCTCTTCCAGCTTGGACTTGGGCACTCTACACACACACTGTGTGCCAAAGTTGGTGTCGCGAGATTGAATGCAACGCAGACAACAGAGAATCTCATATCCTTGCTGTGGGTTAAGGAGAGAGAGAAGCAGTGGATGTACATGTGCGTGTATATATATATATATGTATGTATGTGTGTATGTATGTATATATGTATATATGTATATATGCATATATGCATATACATTTATATGATTTAGGGTTAAATCGAAATTACTACCCTGATAGTAATTATTAAATGTTCACATTATTAATCACCCATTGTACAATAACACTTAATTATAATTACAATTCAACCTTATTTCTATTGGCACAACCTATAGAACTAAAGCACGTACATCCTTTATTTCCTCACTGTATAAAACATATAAAATACAAAACTAAATAAAGAAAAAAGATGAACACCCTATATAACTGACTATAAATACCAAGAAACATAGAAAACATAAAAAAAAGAAAGAAAAAAAAAAGAACCAAAAAAAAACAATGCCCACCTTCTTCCATTTAGCAATGAGGGCAGCATCAGCATACTTCTCCTTTATACAGTAGTCATACAATTCCTTACTAATGGCCTTCCTCTTGTAGTACAACTCGTAGATATAGCGTGATCTCTGGTGGTGTAGTCTGAATATAGGCCACCCTGCCTCTACCTTTCTCTTCCCATCGTGAGTGTCAGCCTCGGCTGGATGGTAAATGGTAAAGCTAGGTTAGAATGTGTTTAATTTGTGTTAAGACATGTGTATGTATATTTGTATGTATGTATATATGTATGTATGTATGTATATGTGAAATAAAATGGTGTATATACAGAAAGAAAAAAGGAATGGGAAAGTGATACAAGGAAAGATGTATATAAATAATAATATAGAGGGATATAGAGGGACATATAATGGAAACAGATATACGCATGAAAGTGAGAGAAGTATATGGGGGTTGGAGTGTTAAAACAATAGATACAGGGGGTAAAGCTTATGGAATAATAACCAGAATAATACAGCCCATGAATAACGTGTATGGATCAGTTCTACACTATATACTGTGTAATTAAAATAAAACTATTGCTCTTAGTGGCTTTATTACCATGGCAACAGGGGAATGTCTATAAATATTGGATTAGAAAATAAACACCCTGTGAAATATAGAGTAGCATGTGCTCTGAAGGAATAACCATAGTATAAAGTTGTGTAGCATAATTAGAAAGAATCTTCGTATAAAATAAGACAATGAAAAACACACTTAAACATAAGAAAGGCCAGCACTTAAATAAAGAAGAGGGAACCATGGGTATATGTGAGGCGTGTTTGGAATATAACAAGGGATTAATGTTAAATGGGGTAAAGATTATTGTTTGTTACTTATGCACAGAAGCGCGTAAAGAGATAAAGGAGAATTATAATACATATACAACAATGTATCAAAATAAAAACGAAAACCGTGAAGACATACTAGTAGTACCACACGCATGTGAATATAACTAGTAAGACCTAGTAACATTGGCATAACAACCTAATAAAACATACCTTCGCGCATTTTTTGTTGTATCTCCATTAAGGTTGATTCAATAAGTTCCCAACCCTCCGGGGGTGGTTTTTGGCGTCCTCTCCTAACCTTAGGCATTCTTAATATACAATATATATATATTGCTTATGTGTATAATAGTTTATATCAAACGTCTATGTACACGAGAGGGAACTTAATAGGTGGGGCTGTAAGCGTGTTGCGATTACGTTCTTTTGTAATTTAGTAAGTGTAAGGTAAGATATAATTGTATTTTTAACAATTATATAATTATTTCAATTGCAAATTTTCATATTACTTTTCATGCAATAAAGGCAACCATGCTAAATATTATTGGTCAGCATCTACCATGATATTTTATGATTTACTAACAATTTGCTGTCCTGGCCTTCCATAGCACCAGTATGAGTGAACCGAAGGACCTTTGCATTGATATTAGATTATGGATTAAAAAAATTATTTACCTATTTATTAGACTAATAAGTTAATACTACTCAATCATTTGGTATGGTTAGATTTGTTGCTGATAAGTTGTTACAATTTAACTTTAATAATAATACATGCACATTACTTATTATTAGTTCACCAGTGTAATAGGCTACCAATGTGATCTGACTCCGTAATGCAAATACAATTTATATAGTTAAGCAAAACATTATTTGAAAATATTCAGAACACCACATTTTTCAATGTTTTAACAAGTGTTGTCAAAATTACTTTGGTTTGTTTTACTAATATGTTTTAAAAACAAGAATGAAGGGTGAAGAATAATTTAAAAAAATCTCGGCTATTATGCTAAGAAGTGAAATATATATTTTGCACTATACGGTAAGCGTTGAAGAAAGTTAAATAAGCCAATATAAAGCCACCGTATGAATCAATTATAGTATTGCAAAATAATTGTTTTACATTGAAATAGTGAAAATATGAAACAATAAATGGTTACACTCTAGCTTCCTAAATATTCGCCGTTGTCATACAATAATAACTATCATTCAAACACTCATACTGACGTGAATCAAAATTTACTTTTATTCTCCTATATATAATTAGTATTAATAGTTTAAGAAATACAGATGGATTGTTATTTTACTACATTAATTATTTTAATTTGATGCAATCTTTAATAACAAGTTAAGGCTCTGAATGTATTTTTGTCTCTTATATTGTGAGATTAATTCTGTGTCAAACATGAAAATAACTTGTCATATGTCAATAAACTTAGAAGTTGTTTATCAGGAATATCTTTTTTGAGTATTATTATTTATTTGTATTGAAATACTTAATATTTCAATACAATTTGAAGGTAGGTTTGTTTGTCCTTACTTAATTTCGGTAATTAGTTATTATATAATACATAATTGTAAAGTTTTTGTGGTGCTGATTGAACGAACAATCGTGCAATTGATTTTTAATTAGCTATACAAACAGATTTATTATGTCAATACTCTATTTTGTCTTATTTAAGTGGATCGTATTAGAGTTTATATTTCTCTATTCTATCAACTTTGGCTAAGTTAATATTTTATTCATGGAAAATTATCTATGAAAACCTCATACATATCAATCAACTATATTTTAAACCAAAACGATACTTCAACCAAAACTACAAATTACTGAAACTTGATGGACTATTCAAACCATGCTACAAGATCATTAACTACAATTGTATAAGTAGTTTTGGCAGAAGTTTTTATAAGATAACAATTGTAATTGAGATTGAATGGTATACTTTTCTAGCAATTGCAAAAAACCAACAAGTTGAAACTTTCTAAATCATTAATAAAGAAATTATAGAATAATTCACAGCTACATAAAGGGAATTTTAACAAAAATATAAAAAAACACCTACAATTTTACAAAACTCATACTAAAACAGAATAATTATATATTTATTTTGTGAATATGTACCTGAAAGCTGTACTTTTTGGCTTATATAATAAAATGTTGGATCATTATGCATATATCCATAGGCTTGCATTTTTTTCTTTGTATACCCATTACTTAAATCTACAGTATCACATTAGCAAGCTGCTCAAGTCATCTGCTCTAGTATGTACATTTAGTTATGGCTTTCCTGATGTTACATTTAGTCGATTAACAAAAGTAGGGAATACATGACTTTACCAAAATCTTTTAATCCTGAACTATTTTTCAAAAAAAGACAAATAAGATGCCTTCTCATCGGCCATATGTCAAATATAACTACATATATAACATAGGCACAGTAACTATATTTTTAGTTATCGGATTAATTAATGCTAAGTTCTAAAGTATTCTATATATAAAATACTGTATTTAGAAAGTAATGAAGAGGTTCTGCCTATGACAGGTTCGGAACTCTTGAGTTTGTAGTACTACTGAATAAAGGCTATAGAGCTTTTATTTTTACTTCTCTGCTTGAAATAGTTGGCTGCCACCTTGAACATAAATGACATAATTACTATACAAGCTGAAATTGATACTATGTACTATATGTTCGGTTTGTCGACGTTTGGAGGTAGTTGTGAGAAACTAATCATAACTTATCAGCCCGTCCTTATGCAATGGGCGCCTGGCTTCACTCAAAGTACAATAGTGATCTAATGGCAAATGCAGTGTTACAATTACCGTAATTTAAAGCAATCGTACATTAACCGCTAATGGATTCCTCATTAATGTGTAGTTAGTGTAATTATTATCATCCTAATAGAGTAATGATTCATTTAAAAAGCATTAAAAAATAAATAAAAAAACAAACAAAAAAAAACAAACAAATAAAGCTAACTTTAAAATTTCACCCGATACTACAAGGCTGCAGGAACCTACTAAAAAACATTTTAAAGGTCCAAACCATATTTATATTTATGTTATTCATATATTATCACACAGTCGACTTAGCCTCCCTTGCATACTAACAATACATAAACACACCCTACACTTGACTTAGTGGTATACAACCTTACTTAACCACCCCTTCTATATATACAATAACATTAGACCATGCGTCTAGGAACACCCTCCTCAAAAATTCGAAAGTCGGTATATACCAAGTGGTATCAGAGGGCACAAGGAGTAATATCTATATTCTGTGTGTTAGTTATGCACCTACCGCTGGGTTTGGCGACAAACATGTCACCACTATACTATAATGTGTGGATACTAGTAGGTAGGTATTGTTACAGATCATCACAAGCACATATAGGCACACACCAAAACAAATTATTAAATGATTATTTTAAAAACTAGAGTTTTTCTTTTTACTTAATTTTTTTTATTTTCCCTTTCCTTCTCTCTACCACATTCATATTAAATTGTATTTATATATACTTTTATAAAAAGAAAATCAAATCATAATACTCAACAACATGCAATAATCAATTTGTAGTTTACATTTTAAATCCCCATTGTTATCCCTACTTTCTTCAAATACACTTCAATCAAGAACAACACATGCGTACATGCCAACATTGTATACATATACCCACGCTAATGCATATATATATGTAAATGGGTTCATTCCTGTTTATATATATCTACAGTGATTCTCCTATTTTCCACCTTGGTTACTAGCTATATCATGGACCCTGGTGTCATTCCACCGAGCGATGAAGAACAGGGAATGAGCATGCATATGCCTAGTGTAGACATGGGAGGTGAACACAGCAGCAATTTCAACACACCACTTCTAGAACATGAGTTGCATGAGGACTGTTATCATAATCCAACATCCTCAACCAATTCGAGTTTCCAATCACCTCATCGTGAGAGTGAGGCTGAACCTGAAGCTAAGGAAAGGACGGTGGATGGAGTGACCTATAAATGGTGTGTGACTTGCCATATATGGAGGGGTCCTCAAGCTACGGTACGATAGTTTTATCATAACAAGCCTTTTTTATTACTCCTATTAGGTAATAGTATTAAACTTTAATGTACGATACTAGTAGTTTGTCTTTTTATTTATCCTATTAGGTAATAGTATTAAACTTTAATGTACGATACTAGTAGTTTGTCTTTTGGTTCACCTTTCATATTTATGAAATTTAATATTAATTTGTTATTTATGCTTACATAATGTTTTTATTAGGTATATATTTTTTTATGAACAACAACTAGAAACTCTTTAAAAATTGGTACAATGAATGGGAGAGTTTAAATTTTTTAAAATCCCTTCATATGGAAAGAGGTAAGAATTTCTTTTAATACACCCGTTGCCTCAGTGGACTGTTCATTTATCACACGCTATATATGGCTATTTCCTGTCGTATCTTCTTTATCTAGTTAAAATTGCTAATCGATAAATTTAAAGCCACTCACATACGTAATCCAGACATTATAAACCAATTAAATGACATACATTTGACTAATACCTAAGAATATAGAGTGTAATTTTAAATATCTTTTACATATTTAAATGGCCAGTAGATGTATGAGATATAACACGATATCCAATCACTTCTATGCTATAAATGATATATATATATTCTTACTTTTAAAATCACAACGCAGTTTACCACAAGGTAATAATTACCATATAAAGAAATAATAAACCTATTTGGATACACCTGTCACTAACCTCTTTGCCAATCTATAGCATTGCAGTGATTGTGGGTTCTGCATGGAACGATTTGATCATCATTGTGGCGCGATTGGTAACTGTGTGGCCTATAGGAATCACCGTGTATTTATAATCATGGTAAACCATTGGTTGATATATATATAGTCCTTCTCTTCTATCTTTACAAAACTATAAAAATGATTGGTTGCTTGCACTACGTATGTGCTAAAATGTGAGCGTGCTTATGTGTCTGTTGAAAAAATTATGAATTTTAAAAAATTTCAGACATAATCATTGGATGCAATAGTGCACATTCAATCATTTAACTGAGTTTAAAATATTTTATGAACGATATATAGCTGGAGTATTTGATGATTTTAATATTCATTCATATAGACGTTTAATATTTTAGAAATACTTTCACTGTGTACTGAATATCATATTGGATGATATATATAGGGTATCATTCTATTACTCTAACAATCTCTCCTCTCTACCAATAGTTATGCTTTGCAGGCACTATGTTTGTCATGCTATTGGCTGCAGGCGCAACGGAGGCCAGTAGGCTTAAAGCAGAAGTAAGTGTAAATACCATTATATTGCATTATGTTTAGTTTAGCTACGAGCATTATACCAATTCTTGTATATTTATATGACATTATATTATAATTACCTTACACTATATCTTATTACATTGCATAATACTATGCAACCCACAAAGCACTATCCCCTAACAACTACCTGATACAACACCAATAGCATATAGCGATCATAACCGAACCAATCACTGTACCCACAGGGGAATCAATGGAATGATTATCATTGGTATATAAATGTCTTTCTAGCTATATATGGGGGTTATGCAAGTGTATTTGCTGTTGGCTTCTCTATCGCCCAGTGCGGATTGGCTGCCTCTGGTAATTAACCTCCTCTAGCTTCTCAGGAAGTTTTTTTTGATTGGCTGTTGTTATATAGTATATGGTATATGTTACATGTATAGGATATGTGTGTGCCAGTGCACACTTTTTCTATTCTGTCACGTGACTTGCACCTCCTTCCTCATTCTATTCGATCTCTTTCGCTTTCTGATATAGTCTCCTTCGTTGTTTTCCTTGCCCCCTTGCCATAGCTACTTGGGTTATTATGGTTGTTTTCTAGAGTTTTCTAGATTTCTCTCTATACACCTTGTTATAAGTAATTAAGTAATAGCCAATACTATTCTTGATATTTAATGATTGGGGTAGTATTCAATGGTAATATTAATATTAAAGTTATATTATTACTTCTCTACGGCTTTGTTTACCTAGATAGGGATAATTAATCCGCTGTGAAAATAAATAAATAAATTATTAATTAATATTATAATTATTTCTGTAAAAATTATTTTTAAAATTATTTTAAAATTATTCCAAAACCCATAAATTATTTTGTGCCACCAAAATTTAAACAACACAGCTCATAAGCTAATATTAACTAAAATTAATTAATACAACAGGGCTTACCGAAAAGCAATGTCTACGGGGTAGCGCAGAGGTATTTACGAAGTTAAGACTAAAACGTGCTCCCCGCACATTCCTTGATTTCTGGATGCAACCATTGGTAAGATGCTATTTTTAACCATTTTTGGAAATACTTTATGTGATGCTAATATATGACCGATATGGTCACTGTATAAACAGATGACTTTGTTTAAAATTGTTTGACATTATATTTTCATTTTTAATGCTCGCACGGCGCCTATTTGTTTGGACCAATCTTGGATTCTTTCTTTATCTATCTTACTCTTTCCTTTTTTTCTCTCTCTCTTTTTCTTTTTTCCCTCACTTTTTTTTTCTTCTTTTCTTTTTCTTTTTCTTGTTGATCTTCAGCTCTCACTATTTAGAAATATATGTACCCCTTTCTACACATCTTTTTTCCAATGTCAGATGCTTTTGATTATATATATATACATATACTATGATACATACATACATCGTACGTACATAAATGCATGCATACATACATACATACATACATAATACATGCATACATACACAGACAAATATACCTGTGTTGGATATTCTGTTAATATTTGAATATAAATATAAGTAAAAGAGCAAGTTAAGATTTCATACGAAAATTTTCTATATCTGATCCTATGAACCCCCCTATTCTTGCATGATTTACTAACATAAACTCATATAGGCATTGCACTTACGCGCTGTGAATAAAATTTATATATAGGCATACCAATACTGTATAAAGATGAAAAATTCAAATATAATTTAAATTTTAACTGCTCTCAAGAGATAGTAGAGATTGAAACACAATAAATATAAAGAACACAATAAATATAAAGATAGCTGATGTTCAACTCAATTTATGAGATATTTCCGGGTGAGTATAAAGTAGGAATGGTTAGATAGGAAGAATTGGGACCTAGGGGTAGTGACCTATGTTTTAATAACTTGAATGCTATTACTAATAGTGCACCATGTTATATTATATTATGTTGCCTTATACAGACACCTGGGTTTATACGTCATACACACCGTCAAGGAATGGGCAAAGGTTACCTTAAATGGCACTGAGTCAATTGGAATCTTTCTTTGGTGTATTTTTTTTTGGTTGGAATAGTGTGTTTCGAATGGCATTTTATCGAATGAAATGTAATAGTTTCAGAAAAATGTTAAAAATATAAGAAAAGTATATATATATATATTTATATATATCTTTTGTTCTTGGTTTTATTTTTAATTTAATGCAATTTTTTAAAGAAACTACTGGATTATTGCTGTATTAATTTCAGTATCTTAGATATCTGACCCATAATAGGTATATGTCAGAATATTCATTTTCCTGTAAATATATATTTAACTATTGCTTTACTTATGTTCCTATTGGATATAAGATTTAAAAATAACACTTTGCTTCTGTGAAAGCCAATGAAAATTGTCTATAGTGCAAAAAGTTGTTGAATCCAGCAACCATAGATCAAATGGCTATACAGCAGAGACAATTATTGTTGGCGAATGCTATTATATGTTATATCTAATTATATATTATATGTATAAGACTATTGGGTCATCCAAGTAACCCCAAATTATAAGAGTAATAGGAATCCTGGGAATATTAATGAGATTACTATAATGAATATTAATGTAATGAGCCATTAGATTATAAGATAGATAATTAGGTTATGTGATATGACATCAATCGGATATGGCTGAAAGCCGATAGAGATTGGATGAGGCGTAGATATGAGATTATTACAAAGAAGTAGTAATAGATACTAGATGAGATACTATATATACTCAGCATATAAATGCTATAGATTATAAGGTCTTGAACAATATTCATGTTGAGATCACTATATTACCGAAAATATATAATATCATATTTCAATACAAAGAAATAGCCGTGTGTTCCACATAGTCCAGAAAACTACGGATTTCAGCCTGTATAGTAATTTTCTTGCCCATATTCAGGATGACAATTGACTGTTTCAATTAGAGAAGTTAGGATATAAAAATGCATAGCCTTTATTCAGTAGCACTACAGAATCAAGACTCTTTAATTTGTTTTAGGCAAAACCTTTTTATACTTCCTAGATATAGTTTTTCATATCTAGAAAACTTTAGAACGCGGCATTAATTAATTAGATAACTACAACTATAGATGTTTTGCGTATGCTGTATATGTAGCTATATTTAACAATAACTGTCTGGAGGAAACCGTATATTACAAGAAGGATATATACCATGATACTCATATATAAAGAAATAGCCACATTTATTTTATACAGTCTATATAACTAGAGTGGTTCTACCGACCTCGTGAAAAGGGATCATATGTATATGTATGTATTATTGGACTACTATCAAATATTGACATATCAGATGGTCATCATATTCCTATATTCCACACTATACTACAATGGTTAGACATATCTCTTCTTTGAACACTGGTATTTCTGCATAGTAAAAGTTCAGAACTCTACACAAATCACCATAATTATTCTTGAAATAAGTAATATAATAACATATTGTACAATATGATGTAAATATTAGAAGTAATTTCAAAGCAAAATTCAAAATTCAAAATTCAAAAAAAACAGTATCATAAATCAATACTTTTAGTACTTTTCAGTCTTATAAGCATTAAATCATGCTATAGTCGAAAATAATTTTAATGATTAGTAAATCAATGGAATTGCCACGTTTAAACTACACTACTAATCTAATCATTTAAGACTACATAACAAATAGAGATCACATGGGTGGCTATTATAATCTGAAGATACTTGGGAATAAATCTCTATAAATATATCCAAGTGTTTGTTTAAACATTTCTATGCGCAACACTTTAAAATATTCGGGAGCCTCATTAATTGAGAGGCATTTTTTATGTGTTCATATTTTATAAATAAAAAAATTCCTTTCTTTTTTTTTTTTTTTTTTTTTTTTTTTTTTT